>PITA01010754.1:0-70216 GCA_004023965.1 Spilogale gracilis | reverse complement strand
GAGTATTCTGCTGTTTTAGGATGAAATGATCTGAATATATCTATAAGATCCAGCTGGTCCAATGTGTCATTCAAGGTTCTTGATTCTTTGCTGATTTTCTGTTTAGATGATCTGTCCATTGCTGAAAGTGGTGTGTTAAGATCTCCTACGATTAGTGTATTGGCATCAATATGATTCTTTATTTTGTTTAACAGTTGGTATTAAGCTCTTTTTCTGCTGTGTTTGATGTCTCTGGTACCTGACGATCCCAGTCTCCTTGTGGGGTATAATGGGAAGAGTTCTGGCTTTAGACTCTGAAGACCAGTGATTAATTCTCTCTTTTAACGCTTATTAGCTGGGTAATGATACATAAATTGTTGAGACTGTTTTTTATCTGCAAAATAGAAACAACAGGTTCATCATGAGTTCCTGAGAATTAATTGAGATACAATCCATAAATACCTGGCAGAGCATCTGATCCAAAATTCAGCAGTTCTTAGACTCTGCCGAGTCAGGAAAAACTGAGGATAATTATATGCCTAAAATTTCTTTCATTTGACGTTTTCTCTACCAGATGAGTTTCTTAGGTGATAAAGGGTACAGCTCTGTACACAGATGGAGATTTTTGAGGAAATATGAAAAATTTTGTTATGTAAATTAATCAAATAAAGATGGAGACACATGTGAGCCTGTATCATGAAAGTGTGCTGAAGTAATTTAGAAACCTCCAAGTTTTTATGATACAAAAATCAATAAATAAAAATGACATTTTTATTTAAAACTTTACATCTTTAGAGAGTTTAAAGGTTTTGAGAGTTTTTAAATATGCATTCAAATTTAAAGACATGTAAAGAAATAACTAGAACCCACAGCCCAAGGGAAGAGATAACATAACTAGTATTTTAAAAACTTCACCTATGGGTGCCTGGGTGGCTCAGTGGGTTAAAGCCTCTGCCTTCAGCTCAAGTCATGATCTCAGGGTCCTGGGATTGAGGCCCATATCAGGCTCTCTGCTCAGCAGTGAGCCTGCTTCCTCCTCTCTGCCTGCCTCTCTGCCTTCTTGTGATCTCTCTCTCTGTCAAATAAATAAATAAAAATCTAAAAACAAAACAAAACACTTCGCCTATCTCCTTTGTGTGTCCCTCCTCAATCACACCAACCTCATTCACTTCAAGAAGGAACCATCATTTTAATTATTGTGCTAATCAGCCCCTTAATTTTTTTTGTAGTTTCTGTCACATATATAAGTGACTTTAAAGAATATATAATTAGTGTTTCCTATTTTAAACTTTTTTAATGATAGAATCATGTTGTGTTTCGTTCTGTGGTGTATTTCTACAACCATTATATTTGGGGAATTGGATTGACCCAGTTTATAGCTGTAGTTAATTTATTTTCACTACTGAATAATACTATAGCAATATAACACAATTGTTAATCTATTCTACCACTGATCAGCATGTCAAATACTAACATTTATTTTCTTTTGCAAACATCTTTTACTAGCATCATTATAAATTGCCTTCTTTTGAATTTATGCAGGATTTTCCCTATTAGGTATACAAGAGAGTGGAAATGTACCTGTCCATTTTACAACACACTGGTAAACTCTCTTCCAAAGTGTTTGCAAAAATTTTCACTTCATGAGCAACGGATGAATATTCTCATTGCTCCACATTCTTGCCAACACTGTGTTTTAGAATGAAGAGTTATTGAGACATCAGTGCACTTCTGGGTTTGCTAATGAGTTTGTACATCCTTTCATGTATTCAAAGGTCATTCATGTACCTCTTCTATGAAATGTCTTTCTGTGGTTTTTGTTCAACTTTAATTGCGTGTTTCCTTTTTTCTTATTGATTGGTAGGGTAATAATACTTTGTTAGCTGTGTATGTTGTAAGAATTTTCTCAATTCTTAGCTTGTATTTTTGGTCTTTATGAAGTCTTGTGATCATCAGAAGTTGTTCATTTTAATCTACTAGTAGATTTTATCAGTCTCTTGTTTTATGATTTGGATTTTTTGCTTTTTGTTTAATAAACTTTTTTCTGCCCTGAGGTCATGAATGTCCTATAATAATTATAGAGGTTTCCATTCCCATTTAAATCTATCTGAAATTGATTCTTTTGAGTGATGTAGAGAGCTAACTTGACATTTTTCCCCAAATGGATAAATAATGATCCAAAACCATTTGTTCTCACTAATCTGCACCAACAGCTATCTCATAAATTAAATTAAATTTTCATATATAGATAAAATCACTTATGGACTTTTCTATTTGCTTACATTTGTCAAGAATTCTATCCATGAGCCAATAATATACTACTAAATAATCATAGCTTCATAGTAACTTTTGTTATGGGAAAGAAAATCTTCAGGGCTATTTCTGATCCTTTATTCCAAGTAATATTTTGTAGTTTTATGGTTTTATTAACACAAATAAACGTGCACATAAGCTGCCTATTCATTTTCTTCACTGTGGAGCCTGACATTGTGATTGGCCACCTGGCTGCTCCTTCCACAATGGCTCTGTGGTTCTTGGAGGAGACATTGTGAGCACTCTCTGCACAGTACGATTTGTTGCACATCAGCAGTTCTTGAAGATCCTCGACACTGTGGACTAGGAACTCCCGGAAGTCACTGGACAGCATGTACTTTGTTATCTTTTTGCTCCTGTAACCGATGTTGGGCATCAAGATCTGGTCCTTGCATCTTCTGTGCACCCTACTGTCAGTGTCTCTGAATTTCCCCCATAGCAGTTAATATTGGTCTGAATGGTGTTAGGTGAACTTCTTGCTTCTTTTTTAAGTGATCTTGGGCTTCACCAGAAGTCTGAGGGAGGCAAAGATGCTGAGTAGGAGATGGCTGCCACTTCCACAGGCAGCACTGAATAAGAGAGCCCTTTACTCTAAATAATTTTTAAAACTAATTAATAAAATTTTATGAAGATTTCATGAAGATTTTTTTTTTAATTTTTCACTCCCTTCACCCATCACCACCCTGTGGGAATATTGATTAGAAATATTCCAGGGAGAGGGTGCCTGGGTGGCTCAGTTCAGTTGGTTAAGTGACTGTCTTCGGCTCAGGTCATGATCTCGGAGACCCTGGATCAAGTCCCACATTGGGCTCCCTGCTCAGTGGGAAGCTGATGAGTCCCACATTGGGCTCCCTGCTCTCACTTCCCCTGCTTGTGTTCCCTCTCTGGCTGTGTTTCTCTCTGTCAAAAAAATAAAATCTTAAAAAAAAAAAAAAAAAAAAAAAAAAAAAAAAAAAAAAAAAAAAAAAAAAAAAAAAAAAAAAAAGAAAGAAAAAAAGAAAGAAAGAAAGAAAAGAAATATGCCAGGGAGAAGTGACCTTTTTATTACTGTGACTCTTATTAACTAGAGACATGGATATCTCTTCATATTTAAATCTCTAACATCTTCAAATAAATGTCATAATCTTTTTCATTAAAGTATTACACTTTTGGGGCAGCTGGGTGGCTCAGTTGGTTAAGCTACCGCTTTCAGCTCAGGTCATGATCCTAGAGACCCAGGATCGAGCCCCGCATCTGGCTTCCTGTTCAGCAGGATGCCTGCTTCTCCCTCTCTCAGTCCCTTTGCTTGTGTTCCCTCTCTCGCTGTGTTTCTCTCTGTCAAATAAATAAATAAAATCTTAAATAAAAAGTATTACACTTTTTTATTTTCAGACATATTTTTTCTTCCTTATGTAGTAAATGGTATATTTTAAATTACATTTTCTAACCAATCATGCTTTATTTTGTATATTGGTTTGCTATTATCCCTCCTAAATTTATTTAATTCTAATATTTTATCTGTGTGTTCACTGATGATTTTTAATAGCAATCATATCCTCTTCAATATTGATAATTTTCTCTTTTCTTTTTAATCACTGTACCTTTGTTTCCTTTGTGATTCTTTGTTTGTCTGCCTTCAGCTCAGGTCATGATCATCAGGTGCCATGCTCAATGGCAAATCTGCTTCTCCTTCATCCTCTCCCTCTGTGATCTCTGTTAGTCTTGCTGTCTCTCAAATAAATATACAAAACCTTTTTTTTAAAAAAAGAATACTGGTAATGTGTTACATACATATTTTTCTTCTTAATGTCTTATTAAAGAAATTTTCCCCTCGAATATGCATCTCTGCTTTCACATATCAACTGAGATATTACTTTAGAAGCCAATAGACTTGATTCTCTCTTCTCTAAGTGTTTATTATTATCCTAGGTAAACTCACTGAATGTTCTCTATCAAAAGAGAAAAACACTTCAAGAAATTTTCAGTGGTGTCCAAATATCTGGCATTATCTACCTTTGAAACTACAGCAATTTCTTCTGATTATGTTTTCTCCTACTGGGCACAAAGACTGAATCATGGTTGTTTGCTTGTTTGTTTGTTTGTTTTTGACATCTCATTTATAAGAAATGCCTTTCTCATTATGGGAGAACAGAGTTCTTTTCTTAGTTATGATGAATAGAGTAACTAGAAGTTATAACATGAATTGGATTGACCAGTAATCATGTTTCTATGGCAACTGGCATTTTTGAACAAAGAGAAAATAACAAGCAGATTGCTGGATGTTATGGTCTCAGTGTATTTATTTTTCTTTTGGGTATCTTATAGGTGATAACAATTGTCTTATATTTAAAATGGTGAAAAGGTATTAAATTTTCAGTTATTTGTGGGGGGTAGTTGCATTGCATTAAACAAAAGCACACATAGTGGCTTTGTGTAGCCTTAGGCTTGTTGGCAGTTTTACTATGGCAGGAAGAATATTAAGAAGACAAGTGTCCATCTGTGGTCAATACTGTAGATTGGCTTATGAACCCTCTTCCAACCTCCTCCATTTAGGAGGCTAACAAACTAAAGGCTTCTCAGCATGACCATGACTAGGGTGATGCAAGTCAGGTCCCCAGTCCCCCAAATTTAAGGTTGAATTCACTGTAAGTCTTGTGCAAGCATAGGAATGACACCTGTAAATGAGTGCCTCCTTGAACTTTGTACCTTGTATGTCTCTTTTTCTCCACCCTACTCACAATCTTGGCTTCTCCGATTCCCTGAGAGCTCAGGGAGTGACCTAACTTCTTCTAAGCCAATACAGCCTTGTGGAATTTGGAAGTAAGAAGTGATACAGGGTCCTCTCCCTGAGGATTCTTCTGTTTGTCCTGGAAAGCAATGATAAGTTTAGATTTTCCTTATTAGCATTATCACAGGTTTCAGTAACTATTCCTCACATTTGCAGGCATTTAGAGAGAGAACACACAGAACCCATATTTCCTGGCATAAACTTAACTGAAATTACTAGTAGTTGGGGTAATGTCTTAGGTATCCCATGTCATTTGGTAGCAACATTTTTTTAAAGATGTTATTTGTTTGTTTATTTGAGAAAGAGAGAGAGAGAGTGAGAGAGAGAGAGAGAGAGAGGAGACAAAGGGAGAGGCAGAGGGAGAATTAGACTCCCCATTGAGCAGGGAGCCTGACATGGGTTTCGATTCCAGGACCCTGGGATCATAACCTGAGTTGAAGACCGACACTTAAACAACTGAGCCACCCAGGCACCCCTGGTAGCAACATTTTGATCTATAGACCTCAGCAGAGCTGGATTGATTCTGGAGCTAGGAGCTAGAGCAGTGGCTCTCTGACTTCTAGGCTTCATGATTAGATAGGGAACAGCTCTCTTAGTGGCTACTATGATGGTGTTCTGGAAGTAATCTTAGGTGCTTGGTCTACAGCTGGTCCTCTAGCCCTCCCAACAACTTTCTGAGTATGTCATTTACTTCTAGCTTATATGATACCTATAACAGATCATTGATTGATACAAATAGGGAATAAATACTTCACTGTTTTGAGAAAAAGAAAGCTTGAAATGAGTTTTCTAGTATATCACCAGGATTGACTGCAAACAAACGTTTACTCAGGAAACATTTATGTATGTATATATTTATTTGTAATTATTCACTTTATTAAACATAGGTATACTAGTTTAAGTGGATAAGAATTCACTTTGAATCATGCAGATAAATCAACCAATAATTCCCTGTCAGTTATGTGACTAGAATTCTGCTCTAAAGTCTGAGAGATGGGGCACCTGGGTGGCTCAGTTGGTTAAGCAATTGCTTTTGGCTCAGATCATGATCCTGGAGACCCCGGATCGAGCCCCACATCAGGCTTCCTGCTCCACGGGAGGCCTGCTTCTCCCTCTCTCAGTCCCTCTGCTTGTGTTCCCTCTCTAGCTGTGTTTCTCTCTGTCAAATAAATAAATAAAATCTTTAAAAAAATTTTTTTTAAATAAAATAAAATAAAGTCTGAGAGATGAGGGATGCCTGGATGGCTCAGTCCATTAAGCATTTGCCTTCTGTTCAGGTCATGATCCCAGGGTCCTGGTATTGAGTCCCAGGGCTCAGCCAGGAGCCTGCTTCTCCCTCTGCCTGCTCTGACTGCTGCTCCCCTTACTTGTGCTCTCTCTCTGGCAAATAAATAAATAAAATCTTTTAAAAAATAAAAAAAATAAAGTCTGAGTGATAAGATGACAAAAATGATGAGGCTTCTTCCCTAAAAACCTTGTAGTTGTTGTCATGTTAAAGAAAGTAAATAAAAATAACAGAAATAAGTTTGCCTTCCCCAAAGTATCTATAAGGCCAAATATAATATGATTCAGAATATTCATATTCTAAGTTATCTTACTGAATGTATTAATTATATAGAAAGAGTCCATCAATTGGAAGTGGTGAGGGATTGGTCTGCCATAACAGAATGACAAAAGAAGAGTCACAAGGACAAGAGTGTCCATCTCATTAAAGCACTGGCAGATATAGAGGAGCCTTGTAGTATTCCTAGCTTCTATCCCATTGACAAGACCATTCTCATTATCATATAGTCATGTCAAATTATTTTAGTCAGATAATATTACACTTCCATTCCTTTCCATGCCTCTTATTCTATTCCCATGCCCACCAACTTAGATTCAAATTATGTTTTGGATGAAATGGACTGATAATGTTCACTTACTATCTGTTTTGTTGCAGTAGTTCTACTTCTTCTAATAAACTTTGGCATGGGTATTCTTGATCTATTCATCAGTCTTGAATTCACTTTATAGGGATATATTGCTACAAAATACATTACTTCTTTATTTATGAGTGCTACAAAATACATTACTTCTTAATTTCTTTATGAAATCAAGTTTTGAGACTGTAAACACTAAAGGTTACTGCCTGGATAATGGAAAATTTATCAATGCCAGCTTGCAATACCTCTTCTCAGATAATGAATGTACCTTTCCAAAGGAAACAGAAACAAACCAGATATTATATATGACCTCAAGTAGAATTAAAGATTTGTTTCTCTTTGTTTTTTTATAGTAGGTTTTACTTTTTCAGGAGCATGACTCCTAGAAGTCCTATTCTATTTGCTTACCCATTTCATCCGAACTTCTCAAGTTTTATGTGTTTTTTAAAAGATTCTAATTAATTTATTTATTTAAGAGAGGGAAGAGAGAAAGTGAGGACGAGGAAAGGGGGAGAGAGGGAGAGAATCTGAAGCAGACTCCGAGCTGAGGTGGAGTGTGATGGAAGGTTGGATCTCAGGAGCATGGGATCATAACCTGAGAGGAAACCAAGAGTCAGAGGCTTAACCAATTAAGCTACCCAGGCACCCCTGAATTTCTGAAGTTTTAAAGCTATGTCCAAACTCCTTTTCTTGTACAAGTATATCGAAATCTAATCCTAATTATCCACGCTATTCCAAGGTATATTATAGATAGTTGAAAATGACAGTAAATATTTGACATCAATTTCATTATCCTAGAATTAGGGTCCTGAATGCTTCCTGATGATAGTTTGAACATTAAATCATGAATACTTTAAAATGAAATTTAATTTAAACTTAAAACAATTCATGTTTCTTTTTAAGCACATTGAGCTTTCTGAATAGTAAATAGTTTATAAATGCTTCTTGATAATGGTAAAACAAAGTTATTCTAACAAGAATAATATGAATTGTACCTTTTCATAATTTTCTCTTGTAGCTGAACTTGAGAAAAATGAATCATATTTTTTACCACTTTTTAGCTCTTTTAAAAATTGATCAGGATAATTTTGCTGCAGTTTGAACTAATAGCAGGGGTTCAAATAGCAGTTTGAACTAAGTGACAGGCTTTGTAGGCAAACAATTTACTTGCTCTCTAAAATAAACTTAATTTTAGATCCTTTATAAGAACAATTATTTATAAGAATAATCCCATTTAAAAAATTTCTGATCCAGTAATAACATCTCATAGCTTATACTATTGTGCTTTAGATTTAAAAATTTGCTTTTGCATTCTTTATCTATCAGACTTTAACTTACAAGCAAACTTGTTAGGTAGACTGGACAGTGTTATTCATTATTCTTCTCATGCAGTTGTAGAAAATGAGGTTCAAAGGATATACTGGATATATTAAAGTCACCCAGTTATTTAGTAACAGACCCAAATATGAACTGAGACTTTCTTCTTTCTTAAATCAACTTAATTGAGGTATAATTTGAAGTGTACAATTTGATGATTTTTTAAAAATTTTAATACCTCCATGAAACTCCCCCCACAATCAAAATATGCATCATAAGATTTACATCAATCTTATGAGTTCTTTTGTGAACTTTTGCACTCAGTCCCCTTCTTCCTCTCCTTCCCCACAATCACAAGCAGACATGGTTCTAGGAAATCCCTAATGTGTTTTCTGTACCTAGAGATTGGTTTTGTCTTTTCTAAAATTTCATATAAATGAAATTTTGCAATATTTACATTTTTGTGTGTAGTTTCTTTTGCTAAGCACTTATTTGAGATTCATTCATGTTGCTGTCTTTATCATTATGAAACGAGGTGTTTGAATGCTAGGTAATTATTATTTTCAAGGAAAAGTTTTATAATGCTTCTTCTTCTTTATTCCAGCTTTAAACAGTTGTAGTTTTTCATTTGAAAATGAAGACTGGGCTTTTAAAATTGTCTCCTAACTTATACCCTCATTTTGAGTCTCAGCAATACTAACCATACAGTTTAAAAGTGCTCATTCTGGGGCACCTGAGTGGCTCAGTTGGTTAGGCGACTGCCTTCGGCTCAGGTCATGATCTCGGAGACCTGGGATCGAGTCCCACATCGGGCTCCCTGCTCGGCAGGAGGCCTGGTTCTCCCTCTCTCACTCCCCCTGCTTGTGTTCCCTCTCTGGCTGTGTTTCTCTCTGTCAAATAAATAAAATCTTAAAAAAAAAAAAGTGCTCGTTCAAAAATACAGTTTTGTCAGCCCCTTGCCTACCACCACATTGCCCACCTCAGTAGTTCTCAAGGTATTATATAGCAGAATCTAAAGGGGTGGCAAGAGCAAGTTAAGCCAGTTCTGCTTCTGCACTCACCTTTCTGTCTTCGACCAGAACAAGCCAGTTTTATCTGTTGTATATATTAGATTTCAATGTAAACTTTTAATTTCAGAAAGAAAAGTTACTTGCTTAAAATTTTGAAAGTAGCTAATCTACCCCTGCCCCTCCAACCTGTGTCTCATCTTGATCCCCCTCTGCAATCACCCTTCTCCCATCACAGATTATAAACGAGGTATGACCACACATTGTGCTCCTAACTCATCAGGCTCTTCCACTTTCAAGGCTTTTCCCAGCTGCTACATTGCCTGGAGCAGTTTTCTACTCTCAATCTTTACCCAACTAGCAAATACCTACTCATCACTTAAGACCTTAATCTCTAGATATACCATAGTTATGAAGTTCCTTCGACTCCTTCTTCTAATATTTAACCTACTGTTACTCAGTTTCCTAAAATGTCACTGAAACAGTATGCTGGGAAAATAGTTTGTCTACACATGCTCATTTCTAGTAATTGTTCCTTACCCATTTATATGATTACTTTGGAAGTAGCCATTTTACACAACATTGACATGACCAGTTGACCACAGTTCATTGATAAGGAGTGATTCATGACCCAGTCAGAAGCCCTCATGCACTTGCTGCCACTTGGACATGGTCCATCTTTTCAGGATGGGCACATGATCCAGAATGGGCCACTCATACTTTAGTTTCCATTTTTGCCTATACTGGTTCAAGCTGAGTTTTCATGACAAAAACAAACAAACAAACAAACAAAAAACTCTCTGAAAACATACAGATACTGAAATACATTTATTTGTTTTTTCAAATCATAATTCCCTTGACTGCTACCTTATTTTTATATCCCTAATACCTAGCCCATGCCAGATGCAAAACAGATATTTAATAAATGTTTAAGGAGTGAATGAACAAGAGTGTCTTGGTGGCTCACTCAGTTAAGTGTCTGCCTTCAGCTCAGGTCATGATCCTAGGGTCCTGGGATGGAGCCCCACATCGGGATCTCTGCTCAGCGGAAAATCTGCTTCTCCCTCTCCCTCTGCCTCTCCCCTCTGTCTGTCCCCACAGCTTGTGCTCTTTCTTGCGCTCTCTCAAATGAATAAATTAAAAAGAAATAGAGAAATAAATTTCTAAAAAAGGAATGAATGAACAAAAAGGTGGGTAAACAAATGTGCCTGGGGAACATAATAATCAAGAAGAATTTGTGGGAGCTAATTTAAAATTAATTGCAAATTTAAAACAACCATATGTAAAATATATAGAAAAACTGTTGGAATTTAACATAAAGAATATTACAAAATGAAGGTACAAACAAGTGGGTAAAGATTAAATTGGAGACAAGTTTCAATATTTCATAATTTCAAATTGCTGTAAGGGTCTGACATTTTTAAATCTTACAGAGACAAAATTAAACAATTTTCATATATGTACAGTTGCAAATAGCCATCGCAAGGAAGCCCTAAGAGAGTAAGTAGAAAGTATGAAAGTAAACATACTGATAGCGAGGAAGAAAGTGAGAAAGCCTCACCATTGGACTTTGCTTTTTAACACTAAGTGAGGTGTGCATGATAATTCCTTTCTGGATAGTATGTAACAGAACCTTGGTTAACATTCCATTGCATCTTCAGAAGAAAAGAATTAAAGGGAATTAATAAAGATTATTTGAGATCTAAACTTGTTTATGTCATTAAAGCAACCATATATGTAGTAATATGCGAATGGATTCTCTTTATTTTACCACACAGCCTTAGTGACTTCATAGACAATAACGAGCTCTGGGTATACAAAATCAAAACAACAATGACTCTGTCTTTAAATACATAATAATTCCACAGGGCACATTAACAGAGAAATAAATTATAACATGATATGGTAAAATGCTATAAAAAGATACAAATAGAGTGCAAAGAAAATTCTCAGAGCTTAGTAAAGAGATTGAAGAATATGACCCATTCTGAAAGAGTTTTAGCCACTATTCATCTCTCCTCAGCTAGACATAGGAAGTTTTATTGGCTGTCTCTTCCCTAACCCCCATATTTCTTTGAGTAAGCTATACATTAAGGAATATTGGAAAGAAAGGGCAATTCACTAAATAGAATAGAATCAGGGGGAGGATAATTTAGGTCCTATTATTTATTGCCATCATATATATTAATGTTATATATTATTTTGTTTAATCATCTACAAGGGGCTTATTTTTATGAGCTTAAAAAACTAAGGATAATCAATTCTCTCTTCATATATGAGATATAATGATAATTATGTATAGGTAGGATTGACCCTGTAAAAAAGGCACAAGGCAGCTATTAATTTGAGTTGAGGAATATAGAGTCTTAACTTAAAAGTATTACCTTTTTTCTGGACTGCCTTTGTATGAATTTATTATATGCCACCCATATTTTTTGGTTAAGACATTTTCTTCAGAAGACATTCTTCTGGCTCAGTTGGTTAAGTGACTGCCTTTGGCTCAGGTCATGATCCCAGAGACCCGGGTTTAAGTCCCACATCGAGCTCCCTGCTCAGCGGAAAGCCTGCTTCTCCCTCTCTCATTCCCCCTGCTTGTGTTCCCTCTCTGGCTGTGTTTCTCTCTGTCAAATAAATAAAAAATCGTTTAAAAAAAAAAAAAAAGAGAAGTCATTCTTACTATGCAAGTACTGGGAAAGGAAAGCTTATTTGCATGTTAAAATGGCTGTTGTGCTAATGTGCAGTGGGTACCCAGCCCAAAGTAGGATAAAAAGGAATAGGACACAAAATAATTACATTTTGCTTTAAAAAATGGAAAAGCGGGGCACCGGGGTGGCTCAGTTGGTTAAGCTACTGCCTTCGGCTCAGGTCATGATCCTGGAGACCTGGGATCGAGCCCCACGTAGGGCTCCCTGCTCAGCTGGAAGCCTGCTTCTCCCTCTCTCACTCCCCTTGCTTGTGTTCCCTCTCTGGCTGTGTTTCTCTCTGTCAAATAAATAAATAAAATCTTTAAAAAAAAAGTGGGGGGAGAAAGAGTCTCGAGTATGAGAAATTCTTAAGGGCAGATCCTAGAAAAACAAACGAAAAAAATGAAGTACCACAGTTGGAAGAAAATAAGGAAACCACACTTCGAAGAAGAGATAAGCCCAAACTATTCAGATTAAAAAGAACACATTTTGTTTGCTTCACAATTTTTATTATGTCCTTTGAGCTTATAACTAATGTGATTTATATGTCTTTAATGTGTGTGTGTATTGCTTGCTTTATGTAAAACTATACATTTATTTGAGGGATTGCCATTGAAAACCTCCATGTGATAGACAATCTTATAGGACCCAGAGATAAGACGGTGAGCAAGAATGGCCCAGGACCCTGTGTCTTAAAGAGTAAACAGTGTGTTGGAAGACAAAGACTAATTTATTGAAATACCTCACATGGTAGGAGATATACTGGGGATATAGGATTGTTTTTTTTTTAATTTATTTTATTTTTTCAGTGTTTCAAGATTCATTGTTTATGTCTCACACACAGTGTTCCATGCAATACGTGCCCTCAGTAGCCACCACCAGGCTTTTCCATCCCCCCACCCCTTCCCTCCAAGACCCGCAGTTTGTTTCTAAGTCCAAAGTCTCTCGTGTTTCATTTCTCTCCCTGAATTACCCTCCTTCCCATTTCCTTTCCTTCTCCTACTGTCCTCTATATTACCCCTTATGCACCACAAGTAAGTGAAACCATGTGATACTTTCACTACTTGGCTTATTTCACTCAGCATAATCTCTTCCAATCCAGTCCATGTTGCTACAAAAGCTGGATATTCATCCTTTCGGATGGAGGCGTAGTATTCAATTTTATATATGTACCACATCTTCTTTATCCATTCATCTGTTAAACGGCACCTTGGCTCTTTTCACAGTTTGGCGATTGTGGCCATTGCTGCAATGAACATTGGGGTACATATGGCCCTTCTTTTCACTACATCTGTATCTTTGGGGTAAATACCCAGGAGTGCAATTGCAGGGTCATAGGGTAGCTCTACTTTTAATTTTTTAAGGAAACTCCACACTGTTTTCCAAACGGCTACACCAAATTGCATTCCCACCAACAGTGTGAGAGGGTTCCCCTTTCTCCACAGTCTCTCCAACACTTGTTGTTTCCTGTCTTGTTAATTTTGGCCATTCTGACTGGTGTAATGTGGTATCTCAGTGTGGCTTTGATTTGAATTTCCCTAATAGGTAGTGATGTTGAACATTTTTTCATGTGTCTGTTAGCCATTTGTATATCTTCTAGGGAGAAGTGTTTCTTCATGTTTCCTGCCCATTTTTTGATGTGTTCATCATCTTTTTGGATGTTGAGTTTTAGTAGTTCTTTATAGATCTTGAATATCAGCCCTTTGTCTGCACTGTCATTTGTAAATATCCTCTCCCATTCCGTAAGTTGACTCTTTGTTTTGTTGACTATTTCCTTTGCTGTACAGAAGATTTTTATTTTGGTGAAGTCCCAGAAGTTCATTTTCGCTTTTGTCTCCTTTGCCTCTGGAGCCATGTCTTGAAAGAAGTTGCTGTGGCTGATGTCAAAGAGGTTACTGCCTATGTTCTTTTCCAGGATTTTGATGGATTCCTGCCTCACATTGAGGCCTTTCATCCATTTCGAGTTTTCCTTTGTGTGTGGTGTAAGAGAATGGTCTAGTTTCATTCTTCTATAAGTAGCTGTTCAATTTTCCCAGCACCATTTATTGAAGAGACTGTCTTTTTTCCAGTGGATATTTTTTCCTGCTTTGTTGAAGATTATTTGACCATAGATTTGTGGGTCCATATCTGGAATCTCTACTCTGTTCCATTGGTCTATTTGTCTGTTTTTGTGCCAGTACCATGCTATCTTGTTGATCACAGTTTTGTAATAAAGCCTGAAGTCAGGTAAGGTGATGCCCCCAGCTTTGTTTTTCTTCTTCAGCAAATCCTTAGTGATTCAGGGTCATTTTGGTTCCATATAAATTTTAGGATTGTTTGTTCCAACGCTTTGAAGAATGTTGGTGAAATTTTGATCAGAATGGCATTGAAAGTATAGATTGCTGGGGGCAGTATAGACATTTTAACAATATTTATTCTTCCGATCCATGAGCATGGAATGCTCTTCCATCTTTTTGTGTCTTCTTAAGTTTCTTTCATGAGTGTTCTGTAGTTCCTCAAGTACAGATCTTTAACTTCTTTGGTTAGGTTTATTCCTAAGTATCTTATGGTTTTTGGTGCTATAGTAAATGGAATTGATTCTCTGATTTCCCTTTCTATTTTTTCATTGTTAGTGTATAAGAACGCAACTGACTTCTGTGCATTGATTTTGTATCCTGCCACATTACCGAATTGTTATGTGAGTTCTAGTAGTTTGGGGGTAGAGTTTTGGGTTTTCCACATAGAGTATCATGTCATCTGCAAAGAGAGAGAGTTTGACTTCTTCTTTGCCAAGTTGAGTACCTTTTATTTCTTTCTGTTTTCTGATTGCTGTTGCTAGGACTTCTAACACTATGTTGAACAGTAGTGGTGAGAGTGGACATCCTTGCCTTGTTTCTGATTTCAGAGGAAAGGCTGTCAGTTTTTCCCCATTGAGAATGATATTCACTACGGGGTTTTTCGTAGATGATAGATTTTATGAGATTGAGGAATGTTCCCTCTAACCCTATACTTTAAAGAGTTTTAATCAAGAAAGGATGTTGTATTTTGTCAAATGCCTTTTCTGCATCAATTGAGAGTACCTCTTCTCTTATTGATTTGTTCTATCACATTGATTGATTTTCGAGTGTTGAACCACCCTTGCATCCCTGGGGTAAATCCCACCTGGTCATGGTGGATAATCTTTTTAATGTATTGTTGGATCCTATTAGCAAAGATCTTGTTAAGAATCTTGGTATCCATATTCATCAGAGATATTGGTCTGAAGTTTTCCCTTTTGCTGGGATCTTTGTCTGGTTTGGGGATTAGAGTAATTCTGGCTTCATAGAAAGAGTCTGGAAGTTTTCCTTCTGTTTCTATTTTTTGAAAGAGCTTCGGGAGAATAGGTGTTATTTCTTCTTTGAGTGTTTGGTACAGTTCCCCAGGGAATCCGTCTGGTCCTGGACTCTTGTTTTTGGGGAGGTTTTTGATCACTGCTTCAATCTCGTTACTAGATATAGGTCTATTCAGATTTTCAATTTCTTTCTGTTTCAGTCTTGGAAGTTTATAGGTTTCCAAGAATGTATCCATATCTTCTAGGTTGTTAAATTTATTGGCATATAATTGTTGATACTAATTTCTGATGATTGTTTCTATTTCCTTGGTGTTAGTTGTGATCTCTCCCCTTTCATTCATAATTTTATTAATTTGGGTCTTCTCCATTTGCTTTTGGATTAATTTGGTCAATGGTTTATCAATTTTATTAATTATTTCAAAGAACCTGCTTCTAGTTTCGTTGATGTGTTCTATTGTTATGTCTAGTTTCTGGTTCATTGATCTCTGCTCTAATCTTATTTCCTGTCTTATGTGGGGGGTTGGTTTAATTTGTTGTTGATTTTCCAGTTCTTTAAGGTGTAATGAGAGTTGGTGTATTCGGGATTTTTCAATTTTTTTTTGAGTGAGGCATGGATGGCTATGTATTTCCCCCTTCAGACTTCCTTTGCTGTATCCCATAGGTTTTGTATTGATGTATCTTTATTCTCATTGGTTTCCAAGAAGTGTTTCAGTTCTTCTTTGATTTCCTGGTTGATCCACAGATTCTTGAGCAGGATAGTCATTAGCTTCCAATTGTTTGATTTTCTTCTGAACTTTTTGTTGTGGTTGAGTTCCAGTTTCATGGCATTGTGGTCAGAGAATATGCAGGAAATAATCTCAGTCTTCTGGTTCGGTTGAGCCCTGATTTGTGACCTAGTATGTGGTCTATTCTGGAGAAAGTTCCATGTGCGCTCGAGAAGAATGAGTATTCTGCTGTTTTAGGGTGGAATGTTCTGAATATATCTATGAATCCATCTGGTCCAATGTGTCATGCAAGGCTCTTGTTTCTTTGTTGATTTTCTGGTTAGATGATCTGTCCATTCCTGAGAGTGGTGTGTTAAGATCTCCTAACAATTAATGTGTTTGTATCAATATGACTCTTTATTTTGCTTAACAGTTGGCTTATGTAGTTGGCTTCTCCCATGTTGGGGGCATAAATATTTACAACTGTTTTATCTTCTTGGTGGATAAACCCTTTAAGAATGATATACTGTCCTTCTGTGTCTCTGACTACAGTCTTTAGATTAAAATCCAATTTGTCTGATATGAGAATCGCTACCCTATCTTTATTTTGAGATCCATTGGCATGAAAGATGATCTTCCATCCCCTCTCTTTCAATCTGGAAGTGTCTTTAGATTCAAAATGTGTCTCTTGTAAACAGCATATGGACGGGTCCTGTGTTTTATCCAGTCTGCAACCCTGTGTCTTTTTATGGAAGCATTTAGGTCATTCACATTGAGAGTGATTATTGATAGATATGTTTTTATTGACATCATGTTGCCTCTGAAGTTCATGTTTCTATAGATTACCTCTGTAAATTTCTGTTTTATGTCACTCTTGGGTTCATTTCTTTTTTATCAAACCCCTCTTATATTTCCTGTAGTGCTGGATTGGTGGTTGCATAATCTTTTAGACCTTGGCAGTCCTGGAAGCTCTTTATTTCTCTTTCCATTCTGAAAGTCAACCTTGCTGGGTACATTATCCTTGGTTGCATATCTTTGTCATGTAATTTCCTGAATATGTCTTGCCAGCCCTTTCTGGCTTGCCAGCTTTCCGTAGCTAGGCCTGATGTTATCAATGGTCTTCCCTCTATACATAAGGGATTGCTTCTCCCTAGTTGCCCTTAAGACATATTCTTTGGTTTTATGATTCATGAATTTCTCAATTATGTGCCTGGAGCTTTTTCTGGCCTCATTGATCTTTGGCGGTGCCCTCTCTGCCTCTTAGACATGAACATTTGTTTCATTCTCTAGATTAGGGAAATTTTCATCCATGATTTGTTCAACTATATCTTCTAGGCTTCTCACTCTCTCAACTCCTTGGGGATTCCAATAATTCTGATATTGGGCATTTCATGGCATCATTTATTTCCCTAATTCTATTTTCATGGGATTTTAGCTGTTTGTTCCAAGACTTCTCTTGCTCCTCCTTCTTAACCCATATGTCTTCTAAATCACTAATACGATCTTCAGCTTCACTTACTCTAGCTGTTAGCCTATTTAAATTAGATTGCATCTCATTTTAGCATTTCTAACCTCGGCTTTCACTTCTGTCCTTAGGGCTTCTATCTTGAGATTAATGTTCTTTTCCAAGTTAGCCATTGCTTGGACGATTGTTGCCCTGAATTCCATTTCTGTCATATTGTTTATATTCATTTTCAGTAATTCTGTGACAGGGGTTGCAGTCTCTGGGTTTTTCTTCTCTTAGTTGTTTCTCCTTCGAGTCATTTTGACGAGGAGTGGTTGAGGGATGTTTAGCTGAATATATCAACCACTATCCAGGTGAATTGTTCGCTGGAAGGTTTCAGAGCAATCAGATGTCACCACCAAAAAGTCAGAAGAAAGAAAAAAGAGAGAGAAAAATAGAAAGGAAGCCAGAAAAAAAACACAGCCATAGTGGGTCCCAATGGTAGGATTTATATGGTACAAAACTACAACAGGGTAAAGAAAAAGACCATCAAGAGTAAAAGAACGTTGAAGAGATCAAAAAGCTAAGCCCAACCTGAATGGCCCCGAAGACCAGTATTTATATATTACAAAGGCAAAAACAATTACACAGAAACACTGACAGACTAGGGCGGGAAGGTGAGTGGAAACTCTCCTTGTGGGCAAGGAAAGTATTTTAGATCCTCCTGGGTTTGTCTTGTTATTATTGTTAGAGGAGTCCACTTTCTAAAGATATAGGGAGATTAGAATTGGTTTGTATATAGGGGTAGTATTGAATAGGGATGCAGGATTACCTTGAAGCTTTTAACTATATGCATATTTAAAAAAAAATAAAAAAATAAAAAAATTATATGCATATTTAAAAGAAAAAAGAATAAATGAAAGAAGAGAGAAGAAAGGGAAAGAACAGAAAAAACAAACAACAAGAGATGCAACAACAACAGAAAACACAGGTATGTGTTTGAAAAAATTTCAAGGTAAAAAGTAATTATGGAATGTTGTATTAAGTATCACATTCTAATAATAAGTGGGTTAAAAATTAAAAGAACAAAAACCATGAGAAGGAATTTTTAAATTTAAAGTGGAAACTTTAAAAGTAAAAATAGAAGAAAGTTAAAAAAGAAAATAAAGTGAAAAATCTATAAAGCATACAGCTTTTGGGGTAGTACTAGGAGCTTAATATGTTGCCTTTCACCCGATACTGGGGTTTTACAATTTTGGTGTTGTCCTCTTGTTCTTCTGGCTTGTCTTCTGAGGGCAGGGCCTGCCATGCTGTTTTTCAGTCCCTTCTACCTGGGTGAGTCCCCACTCCCTTCCTAGGGACTGGGCTCCATAGCAACCAGGTTTTCAGGCTTTAGTTCTCTGGAGGGTTTGTTCTTTTGCAGCTTTTTGCAGCTTTTCAGGAAGTCAAGTCAGAGCAAGATATCTGTGCTCAGACCTCCTTTCCAGAGAGAGCCCCTAATTAGCAACCCTCTGGATGGTGCAGAGCCTCTCCCTGTATCTTCCCCCTTGGCCACCTGTCACAACCAGGCGCAGCCACAGACACTGGTTAGAATGGCACCTGAAGCCCCTGCTTGTTGTTTCACACCCACTCCACGGAAACCACAACTGATTTAGGGTCATGTGACGTTGTCTCTGCCCACGGAGTCTGTGGTGACCCCAAACCAGGGGGGACTGCGATCCCACAGCCCCAGATGTTGCACTCAAGTCTGCAAAATTGCCTCCCCTGGGAGCTGCGTGCCTCCCTTCAAGCCCCCAAGGGGCAGAAAAAAGTGGTGGAGGAAAAAAAAAATGCGGGGAAAAAAATGACAGTTTTAAATAGACTCCACTCCCCTACATTCCCTCACTCGGCACCAGGGCACACTGTCTTTCCACAGATCTATCCCTGTTTCCCTGGCAGCCCCTCAGGCACTCCGTTTTTTTGTTGTTTAATTTTAATTTTAATTTTAATTTTTATTTTTATTGTTACTTAATTTTTTTTTTGTCGGCTTTTAATCAGACCGCAATCTGCTGCTGTTCCCCAAACACAGAGCACTTTTGTGCTGGGGTATTGCTTTCCAATGGGTCGCCTCTGTGGGCTTCCTTCTCCACGTCCCTTCATCTTTGGATATCCCTCTGATCGCTCCCACTCCACTCTACCTCTTTTTTGATGCTCTTCTTCCCCTGTAGAGATCCAGAAGTGTGAAATACTACATTTCAGGCTGATTTCATGGGTGCTCACAGTGTTCTCGTAGTGATTTTTGCAAGAATTCAGCTCACCTCAGGAGACACCCCAAAATGGGGCCAACCTGGCCTTCTGCCATCTTGCTGCCCAGTTTTCAGATTTTTATAAGACATCTCTTGAGTTTGTCAGAAACCAATTTAGAATTTTTTAAGTAAGGTGCTGTGGACTGATTCTGCTTGCCTGGGTTTGTTTTGTCTTTCCAATAGGTGGTGGTGGTCAAAGAGGACCAGGAGGGGAGAGCAGAGAGATGAACCGCTGAGTGAATATAGGATTATTGCAGAGAATTTAAACCTGATGTGAGGGATGAAGAAGAGCTCCCAAAATAAATGATTTTTAAGCTGAGATCTAGGGAATATACAAGAATAGGCTGGATCAGTCCAGTAGAGGTAGGAAGGTAGAAGGCAGAAAGAATAATATGTACAAATAACTAGCAAGAGGAAAGACAATGAAATTCATTTGTATGGCTAAGGTTCAGAGTATGAAAACAGAATGTTAAAAGATGAAGCTATAGTGTTCTAGGATTTTGTTGGAACAACATGCAGAAATGTATTGTTCTTAGCTTAAGTAAGTATCTTAAAAAAGTAATAAGGATATATTATACACCTAATGTGGTATCCCGTGAACCAAAGATCAGGGATCTCTTTGGCCTCAAGTTCAGAACTTAAATGATATTAGTATTCTTCTTTATTATTCATCTTTGTTCTCTGTTGGTTTCATTCATACTTCATGCTCACTGCTGATACTTTTTCTACTTGATAGGCTATAATTTTGCTTTCTTTGCTTCACAGAGTAGATATTCAAGTTGCTTGCTCAGTCCCTGTCATTATAGTGAAAAAACTTCTTATACAGACAGCATGGTAGGCCCTTGTATTCATTTTGTACTTAATTGTTGTGAAATAGGCAGTTGGCCCAAGATAAAATAATAAAAATGTTTTCCCTGGCTGGTCTTTTGAATGGAGAAAATTTAAGCTTGATTGATATAGGCCCAGCATATCACCATGAAGACTAGAGGAAGCTCTTTCAGGATAAGGAGCGGGGCTAAGCAAACAACTCTGTATATATCCACCACAATATAACAGTACTGAAGAATATGGACTCCAGTATGTAAAGATATGGGCTTTATCAAACTGTCAAAAAACTTCATTTGATTAAAGCAAAAAATATTTTTTGAACTAGTGTGCTCTTCTAGTGTATTCAATATTTGCAAGATATCCATTTGCTTATAACTTGTCAGAAGCAAAATCACTGTGAAAGATGCATTTCTTCTTTTTAAGATTTTATTTATTTATTTGACAGAAACACAGTTAGAGAGGGAACACAAGCAAGGGGAGTAAGAGAGGGAAAAGCTAGCTTCCGGCTAACGGGAGCCCAATGCAGGGCTCAATCCCTTGACTCCGGGATCATGACCTGAGCTGAAGGCAGACACCTAACAACTGAGCCACCCAGGCGCCCCAATAAGATGCATTTCTTAAACAGATGAGTCAAGTCCTTTTGGTGTATGTGACTCTGCCACCAAATCTGGACACTTGACCAACTCTCATACCATACTGGTCCCTGAAGGCTCCCCGTGATTTCATAATTCTTCAGACTCAGTGTGAGTTAGGAGAAGTGATGGGTGGGAGTAGATACTGTTTAAGAATTTTCTTTATTTTTTGCATTTTGATTTCTGATTTAATGATATTTTCTAATATTTATTTTGGATGGAGTTCTGCAATTTTCTCCCAGATACCATCATCTGCATTTGACAAGATGTACATAGGAGAAATACATATAATCCTTAGTCATGGGTCAGATTACATGTCATATGAATGGTGTAGTATCCTGACATGCCAATAGGCAAACGCTTTGCAAAGCATGGAACAATACAGACTGGCTGAGTAGCCCCTTTTCATTCCTACTGACATGTGTTAGAAAATGATTTTAAAGATTTTTGGTGGGGCACCTGGGTGGCTCAGTCATTAAGCATCTGCCTTTTGCTAGGGTCATGATCCCGGAGTTCCAGGATCAAGCCCTGCATTGGGCTCCCTGCTCAGCAGGAAACTTGCTTCTCCCTCTCTCACTCCCCTTGCTTGTGTTCCCTCTCTTGCTATGTTTCTCTCTGTCAAATAAACAAATAAAATCTTTTAAAAAAATATTTTTGGATCCTGTCATACTGAGAGTAAAGGAGTCTTGCAGAGCTTTTATTTCTTATGCTATTCAAGAAGAATAACAACTATCTTTTATTAAATACATGTTGTGTTCCAAATGCTTTATGTAACTGTACATTAACTCTTTCTTCCACAGGTTTGAATGAGCTCTAAACACTGGGGAAAACACACACACACACACACACACACACACACACACACACACACACACGTCAAGTATTTGTTCCATTTACTACAATTTTGGCAAAATAATCCAAAATTCAGAAGCATAAGACACCATTTTCTTAGGCTCACATGTTCTATGGGTTATGCATTTATATACAATATATGGTATCTCAGCTAATTCCAAGGCTGGGGTGACTCAAAAACTAGGAACCAAAATCATCTAAAGGCCCACTTACATGCATGTCTGGCCCTTGAGCTGAGAGAACTCAAAAACTAGAATTGCAGACTGGAATTCCTACATGTACCCTTTCTAGGTGAGTTTGGCTTCCTCAAAGTAAGGCTACCTCGAGGTATATGAACCACTTACATGGAGGCTCAGGAATTCCATTGCAAGTATTTCAGCAAACAAGGCTGAAGCTACATCTTTGATGACCCAGCATCAAAAGCCACATTAGCCACATGTTACTTCCACCATATTTTATTAATTAAACCTTCTCACATTTAAAGGGACATACCATAGTCTCTTTTTTTAGTGGGTATCAAATTTGTGGTGCTATGTTTTCAAAAAGTCAAAATATCAGATTACATAAGCAGAGCATGCTTTAAGCAACTGTAAAAATTACTTTGAAATTTTTAGCCCATTACTCAACTCAAGGATAAAAAAGAGAAATGAGGAATTAGAGAAAGCAGACCTTAGGATTGTTTTGAAAAAAATTGTCAGTATGTCCTGTATTCCACTGTTCCATGTCAATCACTGTGAAAAACAGGGGATGGGAGGAGAATACTTTGTTCTCACATGAGAGAAAGAGATGTCATAAGAGTTTGGAGAGTCTGAATGCATATCCTGGAATTTGAAGGATGAAGTGACTGGTATCTTTCTCATGCCTGAAAAGTCTAAAGGTTGGCAATTTTGACTAGCTGAAGTAGTAGCCCATAGCAGGAGAATTAAAAAGTCTTCACTGAAAATAAGCTAAACCTCCAGAGTTCACCAGGGCAAGGATGTCTATGTGATCTCCATGTACCAGAAAGGAGCTACCTATAAGCTATCTTGAAAATAACTCTAGGCCAATCTCCTTTGTTCAAAGACAAAGGACACTTTGGGATAAGGAAAGCAGAGGTGTTAGAGGAAAAAGCTAAATGGAGATGGATGTGGCCAATTGGAAATTATCACATGCATCAAAGAACTGAAGTCAGAAATCCACAGAAGTGACCCAGGAAATGACTGTAAATATTTACCACATCTGGTAAATATCACTAAAAGTAATTACAAGTACACATGAGAACTTCTTTGCCTCATACCTTTCCTGTCTTCTATTGTGCCCCAAAACAACGATCTGGTATTAGAAAATAGCAACTAAAAATAAGAATGGAAGGCTTCCCTTCATCCCAACTAGAGGATAAGGGAAAAGAAAATATTTTAGTTCAATGAAAATTCAATGTTTCAAATGCCTATGGACTGACTTGTTACTAAAACCTGGGAATAGAGGGTATCCTTGGAATACTTAAGGGGGACTGTTCTATGATATCTGCTGGATATTTTTTGCAGAATTAGAGAAAAATGAACCCTAGAAAAGATGGCAGTTTGTAGGAGCAGTTGTTGGGGGATAATCATGCAGTATGTTTACTTTTTAACTTTTTCTAGTATTTCAATAAACTTGTTTCACATATATTAAATTTTATTTAACTCATAATGACTTTAATGAGGTAAGAAATATTATTCCCTGAAGCAGATAAAAGATGACCATAAACCCTTGACATTCCATTCATCAAGAGATGGAGCTTGTGTGTCCTCGCCTTGAATGTAGGTCATCTCTATGATTGCCATAATGCAAAGAACACACAGGATGATGCTGTACCAGTTTCTAGGCTGAATCGTTAAACACTAACAGCTTCTATTTCCTTTCTCTTAGAAAGTTTTCACTCCAGTACTAAACAACAATGAAATCCAGCTACTGTGAGGGTATCATGCTAGAGAGGCTACCATGTAGGTGCTCCAATCAACTAATACTTGCTGAGTCCAAACATTCCACATGGTACCAGGCAAGGGAATGATGCCATTTAGGACCCTATAATCAAAACCATTTCCAAAATCAGTACCAGTGGGTGATCTCAGTCAACACTGAGGGAGTCAACAGAGAAATTGTCCAGCTGAGCCTGTCAAATTAATGACACATAAAAGCATAAGATAAAATAAAGTAGTTAATGGTTTTTGTCTTAAGCCACTGAGTAAAGTACTTTGTTACACAGCAATAAATAGCTAGAATATCTCCATTTTATAGACAAGGAAATGAGGCTCAGAAATATCAAGATTTTTCCAAGAAAACATTTAACAAATGATAGAAAATATTTAAAATTTAGTGGTGTTTTTGTTTTGGGTTTTTTTTTTAAACTTCAAATTCTTTTCTTTTGTTTAAAGATTTTATTTCTTTATTTGACGGAGAGAAACACAGCCGGAGAGGGAACACAAGCAGGGGGAATGAGAGAGGGAGAAGCAGGTTTCCTGCTGAGCAGGGAGCCCGTTGTGGGACTCAATCCAGGGTCTCTGGGACCATGACCTGAGCCGAAGGCAGTCGCTTAACCAACAGCACCACCCAGGTGTTCCACTTCAAATTCTTTCTACTATGTCATGCTACTTCAAAACCAAATATTGGATTGACTGAGGGCTCATTTACTATTATGTTGCTCTTTGTATATTCTACAGATACCAATATCAACAATGACAACAGACTAGAATTATTATATCTAGGAAATCTGGATGGACTTCAAGTACTGTTTGGGGTGTATTTTCTTTTTAAAACTTAATATTGATATGCTGGATACATTTATTTTATAGGTCAACTAACTGACACATCACTTTGCTTTTTTGTCTATTTGTTACTTAATTTGCTAGCACTTACTATAGTTCTCATTTAGCTATTAACTGTATATTCCTTCTAGAAATTTTGTACATATGCATGTATAGATGTGTGCAGTTATTTATTAATTCATTAATCCATTCATTTGTTTCCCCCTTGCTACTTAATTGTTCATGGCTTTAGGACTGGTTTACATAATTAGATAAGATCAGACATAAGGTTTTGCTTTTTTTTTTTCCATTCCTCAAATTTTAACTTGTGGTGCAGAGGATAGTCCCTCTTTGGATTTCATGAATTTTAAAATACCCTCAAATTTCATACAAATTCCTAATTTGTTTCTTAGCTTTAGATCTTTCAAGCCTCTCTGAACTCTATGAAGAGAGAAGATCTTAAGTACTACATCAATACTGAAAATTACCCCCCTTCCTTTTAACTACTGAAGGGTGTTTTTCAATTTTATATCCCTATGAAACTTATTATCCGCCATTAAAAAATATTCTTTATTTTTTCTAGTTCTATATTTTACTTCATTTTTCCTTCTGATACCCTATAATTTAGGGTAGTTATTTATAATGAAAGAAAACCTGAAATTTCTGTAAAGCTGAAAAATAACTTAAACTTTTTCATGTCTACTTTAGCATATATTGTCTAAGATGTTTTTCTGTTTTTGTTTTTTTCATTTTTCCTTAAATATTGTCATCCAGAGTCATTGTATCCATTAGATAGCATATTAACTCATTCATTTAGCAAGTAATTTTTGAGTATCTTTTCTATACCAGGCACTTTTCTAGGATTGGGGATTATAGCCAGGAACAAAGAGATCAAGAATTGTGGCCTCATGAAGCTGAGTTGCTGTATGAGAGGAATACAAATAATAAGCAAGAAAAATGCTAAAGGAAAAAAATAAAGCAGGAAATGAGTGGTAGTTGAAATAAAAAATGTGGAGCCTAAGGAAGGCTAAACTGAAAAAGTGGACTTTTGAGTAATGAACTCAAGGAATTTTGAGAATAAGCCAGGTGAGTTCTAGGAGAGAAGATTCTAGGCAAAAGGAAAAGCAAACGCCAGAAGGAAAAGCCACATTTTCATGTAGGTCTTATATTATTTTTTACTAATTTCCAAAAGATTACCATGACCTTTGCAAGCAATGTCCTCTAAAGAATTAAAATGAAGGTGGCTAAGACCAAGGTAGTGACAGGACAGGTGTTGAGAGGTGCAAATATTTTGAAATGAGAGCAATGGAATTTACTGACATATTGGGTATGGTGTTGGAGGAAAAGAGAAGTCAAGATCAACCCCAGTGTTTGCACCTAAGTAGCTAGATAAATGGAGTAGTTGTTAATAGAGATGGCAGACTATAGTAGATTGGATTCTGTGGTAAAAAAAAATAGAATGGCAGGCAGATGGATTGATACATCAGTAGAAAGATAGCTAAAGGGGGAAAAAATGAAAACATGTACATAAGCATTACTAAGGCTGCATGCAAACTACTTTCTTTATCATCTCTCATCTCTCTCTATCTATCTCTATCTCTATCTATCTATCATCTATCATCTATCTATATCTATCATTTATCAATCTATCTATCTACCTATCTAATCACTATGTATTGAGTTGCTATAATGAAGTAGATGTTATACTATGCTTTTGCACTGTCTTAGTCATGGTCCTGCCACAGAAACAACAAATATACCAGGTATTTAAAGAGGGTGTTTTATGTAGGGAATCAGTTACACAGTTGTAATCACTTATAGGTGTTGAAAAACTGGAAAAGAAAAAAAAAACTATAAAGTAACCTAAAAATTAGACACTTACATGACCAGCTTATGTCCCTAAATGTGTAAGAATAAAATGTGGCAGGAATATAAGATTAGGTAGATATTGTGAATCACAGGCAGTTAGGGTAGAATTTAGAGAGAATACACATTTTCAGAAACAAACAAACAAACAAAATAGGTGGCTAAGACCTACAAAGTTTCAAATTTGCTGTCATAAAGCAAGTATTGAAAAGTGACGTGGTGGTCTTTGGATGTGTCAGCTTGGCTAGATTTCAGTCTCTAGTGATTCTGTCAAACAGATCTGGATGTTGCTGTGAAGGTATTTTGTAGATGTGATTAAAGTCTTTAATTATTTGATTTGATGTAAAGGAGATTATCCTGGCCTGATTCACTAAGAGCTGAAATTTCCCTAAAGAAGTAATTCCATCTGTGCTGTAGCTTCATCTCATGTCCCAGAGAGCCAGCTTGCCCGTCTTGATGCCCTGTTCTACAAATTTGACCTTTCTAGCCAACCTCCACAATCAGCATGAGTCTTGTGGTAAATCTTTTAATATATGTATCTCCTACTGGTTCTGCCCCTCTGGCTGATCTCTAACTGATAAAAGTACTAGTAGAGAAGACAGAGAAAAAGATGTTTATAGCAACTGATAAGTCAGTGGGAGGGAAGTGGATAAAGGAACAGAGAAAATGGATTAGAGGCAAGAATAATCAGATGAAACTATGACAAATGAGGTAACTTTTGCCCCAGCCATGGGACTTTTATCTTTTCTACTTGGACAGTAGTCAGTCCTTAAGCATGACTTACTCTGGAGTTGAGGTGGAAATGCTAGGTTAAAACTAACTCTCATATGAAGACAGAAAGGAGAATGTAGTAGACTGTTATGTTAAAGTCCTGCAGTGAATTACACCTGGCTTTCATACCCTTATCCTTGTGTAGTCCCCTTCCCTACCAACACAGGTCTTGGCCTCATCATTTGCTTCGTTCAGTAGCACAAACTGGATGCAGTAGATGCTGAATAGACATTGAGGATTACACTCTGGCAATGCTGCCTGAAATTGCATTTTAAGATGCCCAGCTTAAAGAAAGAGAAAGAGAGGCAAACCAATAACTATAAAGGACAAACATTGTTACCAGAGGAGAGGTGCATGGGGGGATGGATTAAATAGGTGACGGGGATTAAGGAGTGCACTTGTGATAAGCACCAGGTGTTGTATGGAAGTGTTGAATCACTATATTGTACACCTGAAACTATTATTACCCTGTATGTTAACTAACTAGAATTTTAGTAAAAGCTGAAAAACAGAGAGAAGCCAACCTAGTTTTTACTGATGAATCACTACAAGTGAAGAGAGGCCCAGCGAACCCACCAGCTGAATGTAATTGTGTAAGTGAACACACACAAGGAAAGCCACCTAGGGAACCTATCAATCCACTAATAAATAAAAGGTAGTTCTTAATCTGCTAAATTCTGGAGTGGTTAGCATAGCTAACTGATACATGAGTAGTCCTTGTTAATGCTATATCCTGAGAACATAATCCCCAATAGTATTAGTCGAGTGCCAATAGATAATATTTTATCTGCATTTATTTAAGACATTTTATTCTCCAGTTTGATCAACTATTTGTGGATTTATGATGGTAAGAATATAAGGTAATTTAATTTCTTATCTGAAAAAAGAATATGAATAAACATAATTATATAAAACTATTAACTGAGATTAAGTGATACACTGGTCATTGTGAACTGAGGAAAAAGTGAAGTGTGGATATAAATAACAGATATAAATAACATTATAAAATAGAGAGTTTTATATAACTTCAGAGAATAATACTATGAAAGAATAAAACCTCTTGCTGCCCAGCAGGGTTGCAAAGTTGTTCTGCATGTTTGAATCAGAGCCATTCAGGAGATGTAGCTCCTAAATTATAACTAATTCCTTCTGAAGATATGGTTCTGCCTATTAATACAGATTTGAAAAACCCCCAAGAAAATGCTTTTATTGATATTATTATCTAGTCTACATTCATTGCATTTCTTTTCCTTTGTGCCCTGCACATCTGAAGGTTAGATTCAGCTATGTAGGCCTCAGTTTCCCTGCTTTCTTTTTTGTCCTTAGTTTAGTGGCACATACTCTCAAAACTGTGCTTTTTTTCTTTGGTTATGTAAGGGTCTTTATCCTTCTCCTTTAACCTGTAAGTTCCCTTCCCTATCTACCATATTAAAACTTTGTTTGTTCTGGTGGCTAGTTGGCCTGATAGATATACAAGTCCATTACTGCCCAGTATATTTCTTTAGTCTGAGTGACAAGTTAATCCAATTTCAAACCACTCTGGTTTTCAGGAATGCAAAAGGGCAGAATTACTAATGACTTCCCTTCTCCTATCTTTCTTGTGGGTTGAATGAGAATATTCATTTATTACCATACTACTGGAATAACTCTCACACAATAGGAAAAAATAAAAGATGTTTCCATGGTCTTTCTCTTTACTTGGTTTAAATTATGACACATCTATATCTCATAAAAGTAAATCTTCATTACGTCAACGAAGAAAATGTAATACAGTGGTGAAAATTCAGATAGACAAGGATTTGCGCATGGGCAGGTTCCTTAATTTCTCTAGTCTTTAGTGTTCTCTTATGAAATTAAAGAATAAGTCTGTTGTGATAAAGTTAGGCAGTTGATATGAAGCTCTAGGCTAAGTTTTGAAGCATATAATAAGTGTTCAATATCAGGAGAACTCAATAATGGGCATGCTTATTTTCTTCCTGTATTTGTTTCAGAGAAAAACAAACAAAAATATCCACAATTCCAGTCAGTCCAATAAATTATAGAAGATAAGTCTTTATCAGTAACTTATTTGCTGGCCAACAAATGCTTAAGATCTCAGATAGGAAAAATGTCACTTTTTCTTGTCCATCATGGAAAGTAATTATAAGTGGATTTGATGAGCTTCACCTCTGTGGAGTTGAACCTGAGTCATTCATTAAAGGCTGTTAGAAATCATCTAAGTCTGCTCTAACAGTGGCAACATCCTTGCTCCTGGTAACCTCACATTGCACTATCACTCATGGGTATTAAACGTGCTCTTTCCAGGGCAGAGTTTTTATACTCAGAACATTCAAGTGAGCACTGAAGTGCATTGACAAAATTAAGCACTCTGAAAATAAAAGCCCAGGGTATGTATTGAAAGTTGTTAGCCATACACTATTTCAATAGTTGCTATCACAGAGCAAACATTAGGTTGTTTGGGCTTGTGCAGCTTAGGAGGCTATATGTGGAGGGAAAAAAAAAACCTCTTTTCTGAAATAGAGATTCTTTCTAGAGCATAAAGTTGATGCAGTGAGATAAGCATTGAACTTGGTATCAGAAGAACTGGGTGGCATGCCAGCTCAATTTTCATCTGAATTTGTTCCAATGGTTTACTTCTCTGTATCTTAGTTTTCACTTTGGGAAATTGGAGGTAATCACCCCTATTGTAGAAGGCTTGGTGAGGTATGTGTGTGACAGATTTTTACAGTGTGTGTGACTGTAAACATTAATTAATGGGTATAAGAATTAGGTTTGTGTAGAAAACTTTTTAGATGTCAATGACTAGACCCTTCTCTAGAGATTTGGACTTGGATCTGGGGTAAGACCTAAAAATCTAAATATTGATTGAACATACTTTTTACAGACCCTCAGACCCTCTTCAGGTCAGTTATAGACCACACTTTCAGAAACATTTTAATTTTTGTAGATTCTATACTTTTAAGTTATTTAGTCTCACTAAGGATCATAAAGGAAGGAACAGTACCAAATTGTTTTCTGTAATCTTTGAAAATACCAAATATGAAAATCCCCGAGAGAAATGTATGGATTCAGAATGCCCTTTTCTCTCCCACTATTTTCAGCATAATTATTGTTATCTGAAGTGAAACAAGCAATGAAAACATGAAGGTGCCAATAAATAAAGACCCATTCTAATGACCTAACCATCATCATGTCATGTGGTTCACCATACTTAAGGCTTGAATGTGAATAGAAAGATGGAGAGAAAGAACAAGAGTAATACAGACCAAATTAATCTTTGTTTTGCCCTGAGTAAGCTAGCTAACTCCACTGACCTGTAGCTTCCATTTAACCATATAGCTATGGCCCCCCAAACAGCCTGTTTCTTTTAATCAATATCAAAGACTTGAGACAAAGCAATAAAGGGGGGAAAACCAAAATGTGTAAGGATATCATGGTGTTTTTTCTTTTCCCCAAACCAGATTCTGAACCATAGTTGTCATTGTACAAATTATACTCCAGAAATAGCTGTTGCCATTAGTTTCCAGATACCACTATTACAAACACAGATAATTTCTACCACCCCCATTACCAAGAGAGACTTTTTAGAGACAAAGTCAGTATCTGTCTCTGGGTTATCATTTGTAGACTCATTTCTCTAGCTAAAAATGTACTTCCACTGACCTGCCACCAGCTGATTCTGCATAGTCTTTTAAAAATAGAATTTAGAAGTCACTCAGTACTTATAATGAATTAAATTAAATAGATATTTTATCCATATCAAAAGGAGTCAAGTAAACAGAAATTTACTGGATTTCTATTTGTTTTGGGAAGTTAGATAGTCATTAGAAGCTTTAAATTACATTTTTAAAGTTTTGTTTCAGACAATGTACACTATTTTAAGCCTATTCTCCTTATAATCAAATAAGGTCTGTATAAGTATTATTTATAAGCTACCAAAGAAATAAGGCTCACCAGACTAACATTCAAAAGATGAAGAAAACACAGAAATGTAGACCTGACCCTGATGGCAATTTTTCCCTTCAAAACATTTGCTAAATTTGAAAGTAGTAGCTGAAAAGCTAAGAAAGTGGACAGAAACTTTTGGCAGACTCACAGGTTGGGAGAATAAAAATTAGAGGTCAGAACTCACCAAGAGTGAGGGGTCCCAAATTGGGACACCAAAATTATGCTTCAGGAATAATAGTCAATCTGAAATATACTAGCTCTCCTAGGGCTTCAAATCTCAATGCCTTTTTCCTTTAATGTTAAATGCCCTTAACCTAGGATGTGACAGAAGCAAATCTACTAGCATAAGATAACATTATTTAGACTGTGAAATGATCTCTACAAAATATCATCTAATGTTTCCAACCAGTGGTGTTGGGTTAATTGGATGTCCTTGCAGAAAAACAATTGTAAGATATTTCAAGATCTACATATAAAAAAAACGTTTAATAAAACTAAAACTGAAAGGCAAACAAAGTGTATAGAATATAGCATAGTTATAGATAACACTCCAGGAGAACATCTTTGACTACACAAAATTAAAATTTCTCTTAAATGAAATTTATCTTAAATTTATCTTAAAGGAGGGCAAAAACAATCTATGTTGTTTTTAACATTTGCAAAACATATACCCAGATAGGTAGTTGTGGCCATATTTTGTAAAGAACTTCTTCAAATCAATAAGAAAAATTCAGGTAATCAGTAAAAAGGTGGGCAAAAGACCTGAAAAGGCACTTAATATGTGAGGATTTCCAAATTGCCATCCTTAGGGAAATGATGCTTCTTTGTATCACGACATAACTACCACACTAACTAAAAACTTTAAAAGTTGACTATAGTGTTGGTAAATGTGAAACAATGAGAATTATCACAGGCTTCTGGCATAAATATAAATTGATACAATTACACTAAGAAAACTGCATAGAAATAACTACTAAAGTAAATATCTGAGTACTTAATGACCCAGAAATCCAAAACCTAACAATGTGTACATATGTGCACCAAAAACATGTATGGATAAGTCAATAATGTTTAGAGCAGCATTATTTAGAATTGCTCCAAATTGAGGAATAAACAAATTGGAACATATTTGTACAATTCAGAAAATATAGAGTAGGGGGATAAAATCTCTGCTGTATATAATAGTTCATCTATAGATGAACTTCAAAAAAAATATTGAGTGAAAGAATACAAATTCTTAAAAAATATTCTATTATTTAGGCAAAATAAATCTTTAGAATTAAAATTAAAAAAAAACTTATCCTTCAGAAGAAAGTGTGTAATATTTTAGAAATGTCATGAGGGGGCTCCAGTTCTGTATTATTTAAAATTCTTGACATGAGTGGGCATTATAGAGGTGTCCTCCTTTGTGATCATTCTTTGAGCTATGTTCACTTGTGACTTTGTACTTTCTCTATATTAAACTTCAATTTTTAAAGTTAACATTATATCCTTATAGCTGATTTTTGAAGTATCATTTTCTCACTTTAGATGTCAAAGCCCTGAGGATCCCAGTTAAGGCCATTTATAAAATTTTTTATGGCCATGACCATGACCATGGTCATTGAATTCAAATCTTTAGGGATGGGACCCAGGAGTTTATTTTCTTCAATACCTGGGTGCATTTTGGCAGCCAAGATTGAGAACTACTACACAAAGTCTTCCAAGTCTTTCTCAGTTGCATCTATATACACAAAACTATTTTCCCATTTGGTACTAAATAGTTATATTTGCAGTGATTAATATACAAGTATGTATAGTATGAGAAATCCATAATTTTTTCCATAAAGATTTCTGTAAGCTGTTTTTTTTTTTTAAAGATTTTATTTACTTATTTGACAGAGAGAAACACAGCAAGAGAGGGAACACAAGCAAGGGGAGTGAGAGAGGGAGAAGCAGGTTTCCCACTGAGCAGGGAACCTGATGCGGGCTCGATCCTGGGTCTCCAGGATCATGACCTGAGCCGAAGGCAGTCACTTAACCAACTGAGCCACCCAGGCACCCTTATAAGCTGTTTTTACAGGAAAAGATGATTGATATTTGAGTACAAATTGATTTACCTGTGCTTAACTATTTTTTCTTAAAAAAGGTTTCTGCATAAAATTTAGGTTTTATTGTATTATATTTAGTAAATTTGGTCTTATAATACTATAGAGTTCCCTGGGATACCTCAAGTATTACTTAAAATAATGAATTTCAGAATACAATAATTCTAGGAACACTGTAACTATTATTGTCTCCTTGATATGATATTTGGATGGAAAAAATAATTAAACTGATTTATGTTAGGCATTTAGAGACAGACTTTGGGCTACATGATACTGTTAAGGTTATTTAGGTATTACCATAATGTTAGGCAGAACTATAAGATTTCTCACCCTTATGGTGTACATGTCCTGTATGATCCTAGGGATTTTATATTATATTTCTATAATGAAGATAATATATTTTATTCCAGTGATTAGGTTATATCACATAACACAGTTGACTTTAAGAAAGGGAGCGCATCCAGGTGGCTTTACATAATTATACAATCCATTTAAAAGTACACTGTATTCTCTGGCTGGTAACAGAAGTTGTTAAGAGACATGCTCCCATGCTGACCTGGAAGAAAGCAGATATCCATGTTGTGAATGGTCTATGGAAAGGAGTGACTTCAGGGAGCTGAGACTGGCCCCCTCTGACTACCAGCAAGGAGAGGAGATCACAGACCTACAATATATAGGAACTGAATTCTTCCAGTGATCACTTGGAAGAGAACATCAAGCCACAGATAAGAACTGCAACCCCAGTAAAAACCCAGTGTTTAGCTTTGTGATACTCTAAACAAAGAATCCAGCCATACCATATCCAGACATCTGACCTTCAGAATTGTGAATTAGCAAATGGATATTGCTTTAACCTGCTAAACTGTGGTGGCTTGTTACATCATCAAAGAAAACTAATACAAATTTTGGTCCTGGAATGGAGGTACTACTATAACAAATAGCTAAAAATGTGGAATCGTTTTGGAACTGAGCAGTGACCAGAAGCTGGAAGAAGTTTGAGGAGAATGTTGAAGATCATACAAGAGAAAGCCTAAATTACCTTGAAGAGAAAGTTAGGGGAAACATGGACATTGAAAATGTTGCTGCTAAGGGCTCAGAAGGAATGAGGAATGTACTTTGGAAATTAAAGCAAGAAGGGTGGTCCCTTGTTATACAGTGGTAGAAATTGTGTCCTAGAGTGATGTGGAAGGCAAAACTTCTAAGTGATGAACTTGCATATATAGCTAAGGAGATTTCCAAACAAAGATATAAAGGTTCAGTCTCATTTATTCTTGCTACTCATAATAAAATGGGAGAAGAGACAGATTGAGGGAAGAACTATTTAGCTAAAAGATTCACTGTCTAGAAAGCATACTCTGCAGAAAAGGCTAAGGGTGTGACTCTCCAGTCCTTTGCTGAAGCTCAGAAAGACCAGAAGACTCATTCACAAGAACTTAAGGATGTGCCTTACAGATCCTCTCATTCAAACAAGAAAGCCTCTAGGAAGCTAGAGTGTTGTTAAGCCACTTCATCTGGAGGCCAGGGTAGAGATGGTATTGTTTTAAAAATCTGTGGGTCTGGCTTTTGTCTAACAAAATGAATCCCTGCGAAATCTACATAGGACATATATATACCCACAAGATTCTTGAGAAATTCTGTCAGCAGAAACACTTCCAGCTTGGACTACAAAAAACAAAACAAAACAAAAAAAAAACAAAACAAAACAGAAAAAGTGTGAAATTAAAAGAGACTCTTGAACCCCCCAGTTTCTACTGGCCGGCTGGTAGAAATTCTCAGCTGCAAACACTTTCTATTATTCATTAAAAAGAAAGGATGACTCAGAGGGCAGAACCAAGAGGCCAAGGATATTACCAAGTGCCCAGATGTCAGAACTGAGAGCCACAGAAGATTATTTCTAGGCCATGAAGCCTAATCAAGGAAGTCTAGCTAGACTTTGCCCAGCTGGATTCAAAATTACATTAGGCTAATGCCCCTGTTCTGAAGATGGAAGCCTTTTATTTTGTCTTGTTTTTAAACAGTAATACCTATAACTGCTATAATCCTGCATGCTGATCATACTTTAGCAATGTTGGGGGCAGATAATTTTTTTCATTCATTTCAAAAGTCCAGAGATGAAGAGGAATTGTTGCCATAATTTTCATCTTAACGGATTATTCACTGGTACATTATTTAGATAAGTTAAGATGATGGAATTTTGGATTTTAAACTGATTCTGTTATGGGATGACACTCTTAGTCACCTCGGTAGGTAGAAGGGGAAGGAATAGGGTAGATTGAAAATGTGTAGCATGTTAAGGTTAGGATAAGAAGTGGGTATTCCATAAGCAATGGGGAATCAGAGAATTTACACATTTTTAAAAAATGACAAAATTCAAGAAATGCCTAATGGAAAAGCCTGTGACACAGTAATGCAGGACTTTTGTGTGTGAGATAAAACATCCTTCAGAAAATGAAAAAAAATTACTATATAATTGGCTTGATGATATCAAAAAGATTTAGTTTCTTGTCAGGAGTGATCCTACAAATGTAAAGATCTTCTGAAGAAGATTAGAAACATCCTTCTTCATTAATCATTTTGGAATTTGCCTTTTTGGTTGGAAATATTTGTGAGGAACTCTTCAATGTTTTATAAATTACTAGCTTTGTCCCCTTTATGTCAAAGAAGGATGTCTAAGTATGTTGATATTTATTTATGCCTTGCAGATATAAGGCAAGTGTCTCATCAATACTGCATCTATGAAAACTTTTAAAGTACAAATTAGGAAAACCTTTTTTTCCACTAATTATCCCTTATTTTAACTGCAAAGGATGTCATTTTTTTGCAGAATTTTTGTATACAATATATTTAGTTATAATGAGGTGATTTTTTTCTTTGTTTAACAAACTCCAGAGATACCTGCTTTATAATCCCAAAAACCTTGTCGTGGTTTCTTCAGCAAATGATGGCCTCCTGTACCATAACTGATGACAGCATGTCTTGGACTTATAACGTGAATGAATTTCCTAGGCTCCATTGACTATATGGTTGCTTGAATTCTGGCATAAGCACTCAACCATAGACCATCCAGTTAATTAGAAATCAGTTTCAAAAACAGTACATTATTATAACAATTTTGACATAGACCTGAGGGATCTTGAGACCATGTTATATGAGGAATGACTAAAGAAATGAAGGACATTTAATTAGGTGGAAATGAAGCATATTTAGTGCTCACTAATGGACTGGTACCAATAGGTGGACATTAAATACAAATCACTATTTGCAAGACATTTCTAAGACCTTGATTTGTTCAACAAAATAAATGTATTTCCCCTAAATGATTTGTGAGTATTTTCTACGAGAGCTAATTAAGAGCCTATCAAGTCTCTAGTAAATATTGAGACTGCAATGTTTGTGTGGCTGCATTGGGTGAAATGGGCTACATGACCTAAGCTCCCTTTGAACTCAGTGTCTAGGATTCTGGATTTCTGATGTAAAGAAGACCAGCTCAGCTGGTACCAGAAAAAAAAAAAAATGAATAAAGGTGACCTATATTATTTTTGAAATAGGAACTTTCCCTGACAGAATTCAAAGCAAAAATAAAAGATCTTATTCCAAAGAGATTTGAAAGCAATCTTAGAATTCATCTATTTCAAATTTATAATCGTACCAGTGAGGAAACTGAGGCCCAGAGAGTTGGTGATCTTAGGCAGATCACATGAAGGTCACACCCCTAAAATGTGGCAGGCAGCCCAACCCATTTCTTAGAACCCAGATGATTAGCTCTTAGCATTAGCATGGACTATGTTACAATTTCAGCTCTTTTGTGTTTATTTCCTATTAAATTATCCTTAAAGAGCAGTGTGTCCCTCCTCAAATTCCCTCTGTCATGTCATACAGTCAATTAATAGTATTAATTTCCACTTTTTTTGCTATCTCCTCACCCTCACTTCCAATCTCAAATCCCACTAAATACTCACATCCCACTAAGTACTCAAAATCCCTTCCTGCTTCTTCAGCAAAATAACAATGGGCAGATGGGTGCATGATCTAAAGTAGAGGAGATCTTGGGTCTTAGAGACACAGGTAGCAATATTAAAGGGGGACACCTGTTTCTTGCTATCATCAAAGATCAGAAGCTAAAAGTCATAAAATGAAAAGAGAAGAAAGCTTTTAGGAGGAAATAGAAAAGGTGATTGTGTAGGAGCTCAAGGACTGAGAAAATCTAGGCCTGGACAACACAGGAAATTATGACTAAAAACACTTCCATCCTTCCTTTGACCTCTTATAGCTCTGATCCCACTCATTCCCACTTAATAAACTGTAGTAGTCAGCTGGGGCTGCCATAACAAAATACCATAGGCTGGGTGGTTCAAACAATAGAAATTTATTTTCTTACAGTTTCGAGGCTAGAAGTCTGAGATCAGGGACCCAGCATGGTGAGCTTCTTTTAGGAGTTCTCCTACTGGCTTACAGATAGTAGCCTATCTCACCATATGTTCTTACAACCTCTTCTTCGTGCTTGTTGACAAAGAGTAAGCTCTCTGATATCTCTTCTTATACTGGCACTAATCCCATCATGAGGGCTCAATCCTCATGACTTCATCTAATCCTAGTTATGCCCCAAAAGGATGTATCTCCAAACACCATCATATTCAGGGTTAGGGCTTTAACATATGAATTTGGGGGATGGGGGATGGGGGATGGATACAAACATTGAATCCATAACAGAAGCCCATTTTCTTTCCATAGAATATAGAAGGAGTCAACAGATTCTGACACCAAACTTTTATAGCAAAACACATTGCCCACAGGTTTCTAGCTTGTAGAAAATTTTGAGATCAGGTACTTACCCTAGGAATGACAACAACAAACGTAAAGATGCTGTTCTCCTTTAGTAGGTTTTAGGATTTTTTTTTAAAGTTTCTCTAAGGATAACTTACTTAAACCTTGAATACAAGACTAATTCAAAATTTTTTTTCTCAATATCAAAATTGTACTTTAGGACACAGAATAAAAAAGATAATCTCTTTTAACTGTTTATGCATACTCCAGCTAATTCCTCCAATCACCCCTCAGTCCTATGTTAATACATTCCTGTTTTAAACAAGTGTGCCTTGTGTTGTATTGAACATCATTTTGTTTCTACTGGGATCCTTTTACTTGGGGGTAAACATGTGGATTGGTCAGTCTAGTCTTCTAATTTCTTTTACATTTTGAAATTTTATTTCCCCTCCCCTGATACACATTTCATTTCCTAAATGGGACAATGTATTCAGTAAATACTGATTTTTTTTTCTCTTATTCTTTGCTGCACACTGAATATTCTTAAGGAAATATCAGGTTTCTACATGGGGGATCTAGGTTAAGTATCAAAATATTTTTTTCAACAGATTAAGGATAAAGAAAGGTTGATGGGAGATGGAACATTAATGCCAATTTTAAATGGCCTATGAAGTTTGCTTGTTTTCAGATATGTACTTGATAAAGATTTAAGGGAAATTATATCCATTCATATATAATTAGAAGGTCAGGATGGCCCAACATCTATGTCAAACAAGTTAAATCCAAGGACTCCAGAATGGATATTTAGTATTCAGGAAACATAGAAAGAAAGAAGTCTTGATAAAATACATGTGGTAGAGTGTATTATTAAGTTATTTGCCCACCCAGGCACTTTCTAATTATAAAAGGCTGGGAGAAGGCATTGGTCAATCATGTATCTGCAACAATGTTTGAAATCGTTCTTAATCTCAGGACATCTGAAGACAAACTGATTTGTTAAGAAACTCATAATACTATATGTAATTAGATACCATTTACTCTAAATAACATGTATTGGATTACAATAAATATTTTTAAATTTCCCTTTTTTAAGAAAATGATAATGGTTAGATCCTGTACCCTAAGTACTAACTCTCTATTCTGATTTTCTACTTCCCATTCTTCTTCTGCCTACATGGTCTATATTCTGAATCATGGGATACTCTTGTTTAAACCTGCTTTCATTGGAATGTTGATATTTTAATGTGGCTCTACTTTCTTAATAAAGAAAGCATATTATCTACCATTAAATCTCAGGTTGGTCCCTATCAGTGGTATGCTATATGTATGAGTAAGCTATAAATGGAAATATGTAAGAAGTAGACTGTTTAGGTTTTCTATTAATGGATTTTATTTTATTTTATTTTTTGGACTTTATTTTAAATCCATATTCCTCCAGAAATACGCAGATAATTTGGAGTCTTACTGTCCTTCACAGTGATTATTCTCAAATTCTACAGGAAGAGGGGGTTCTGTAGCACTCTGATTTTGCCACATTAGGAGTAGGCTAGCACAATAGGTCTACATTGTTATTTTTTTACTCTGGCAACCACTGACACACGTGTGTTCCCATCTGATGTATAGCTATAGGTTAACCAAGTGTGTTGCTCTCTCTCCTTGTTCCAAATTTAGGGCACTAGCACCTGTGCTTTTCCATGTACAAAAGATAGATTTTGCTAACATCAGGCTTTTGTACTTCCACTTTGAAGGATGTTAGTTCAGTACTTATTTTGCCTTTTGCTATAGCTGTGTGCTTGCTGTGTAGTTACCCAAGGCTCTAATTCCTCTCTTCTCTTAGATCTACAAGTATATCCATAATATTCTCTATTCTTCCTCAAGAATTCTGTATGTGGAGAGACAAGGGCAAGACACAAATCCATGTCTTGGGGAGACACCATAGACTAAGGTGTTGTTTTTTCTGTTGTGTTTTCATTTTCTTCCAAAGAACATCCATCTAATCTGGAGAGAGATGAGGTGGTAACTCTTTCTTCACTTTTTCTTCCAAAGTTATAACCCATGGTATGAATATCTGAGTTCTTTAAAGTCTAGGCTTTTGAAAAGCTCAGGATTTGAGGTTTATAATATTAAATGACTTATTTTCCATGCTTTTGTGCTGTATTATACCTCCAAAAGGAGGAAGTTTAAAGGGTACAAAACAATTTGAAGAAAACGCCTCAGTAAGTATTTCAAATACTAGCCCTAATATTTACTTTCCTTTAAAATGCTTTGCATACATCTTGCTGAGCCTTCCAGCACTGTTTTATATGTGTGTATTTCTCCTCCTGTTGCCTCTGTTTCCTTCATAAAAGGCAAGAGGAGGTAACTTTATTTTTCTTACAGAAGAACTGATTTTCATTTTTCTGTTTATGACATTATTGTCCCCTACACACACACACACACACACACACACACACACACACACACACATTGGAAATAAATATTATACTGTGATACTGCCTAAACTGTCATTAAACATTCTTCATTTTGACACAACCTCATCCTCTTGGCTTTGGTGGCCCAGCAGAATTATCATGTAATTATATTACACTCAATGTAATATGAGCTTCAGAAGCATATAATAAACTCTAAAATGCTATCGATGTGCTTAATGCCAAATAATCACTATGGATCAAAGAATGAACTACTTTAATAGGATATGATCCAATTTGAACTGCTGTTGTTGAGGAAGGGCCATGTGTAGTCGTCAATATCAAGAGTATTACAGTAATTGACTCTTCTAGTGAGCACAGTGCAAATGTTAATGTTACATTCCAACAGAGTAACACACTTAATAAGTAACTGGTAGCCCCTAAATCTTGGTCTGAGGAGTGATAGCAAGATTTTCTACAAGACCAACATGTAACAGGAAGACTATGGAATCCATTCTGATGAATGATTTTTATTTCCTAAAACAAATTCCTCTTAAAATCTAATAAAAACCTTTTGATTAGAAAAACACTATTAAAATAAAATCACTGTTTCTTTTATGTTTAACAGTTGACCTGATTCCTTAGAATTTAGATATTCTAGTCATTTTATTTATTTATTTATTTATTTATTTATTTATTTATTTATATTTTATTTATTAAAGAAAGAGCACAAGGCACTGGGTAGGGAAGGTGTCTAAGAGGAAGCAGAGGGAGAGGGAGAAGCAGACTCCCTGCTGAATAGGAGTCCAACCAACCCAGGTGTCATTCCCAGGATCCTGAGGTCATGCCCTGATCTGAAGGCAGATGCTTAACCAACTGAGCCACCCAGATACCCCTGAAACATTATATACATTTTAAATTTATATCAAACATAGGTTGCTGCAAATACTGTTCCTACAAATTCATGTTTATAAATGGGTATTTAGGTTTTTAATAGACCCATTGTACAAATTCTCATCCACAAAATCTATTATTCCATATAAGTGTTTTTATATAAGGTTATCTAGCAACTCTGAATGCTATTTACCTTTACTAAAGACTCTTGATAATCTTTAAGATGTGATGAGATGTAACCAAATATCAATAGAAGTAATCAGGGGAAAATTCTGTTTTTCCCCAAATTAACACATTTGTTTCTTTCATTTTTTTTTTTTCTCTATCAGGGTATTACACTTGGTATTACACCAGGTAACAAAAGGTCAAGAAAAGTATTCTTAAGAAATGAAAACAAAAATAGATTTAAATTTTAAAAATGCAAGTCAGGCATCATATAAGAAGTAATATTTTTAAAGTGTTATGAAGGTTCAGTTGTTTGAATGTTTACACTTAGGTAAAGAAATCAAAAGTCTTTATGGGGAAGTTGTCATCTAAGACATTTTTTAGAAGATGCCTAAAACTTTGAACAAGAGGGGTTCCTGGGTGAGTCACTTGCTTAAGCCTCTGACTGTTGATTTCAGCTTAGGTTATGATCTCAGGGTCCTGAGATTGAGCCCCATGTGGGGCTCTGCACTGGGCATAGAGCCTGCTTAAGATTTTCTCTTTTCCCTACCCCACTTGTCCTCTCCTCCTCTTAAAAGAAAGAAGAAAGTAAAGGGGGGGGAAGGAAGGAAGGGAGGAAGGAAAAAAGGAAGGAAGGAAGGAAGGAAGGAAGGAAGGAAGGAAGGAAGGAAGGAAGGAAGGAAGGAAGGAGGGAGGGAGGGAGGGAAGGAGGGAAGGAAGGAAGGAGAAAAGGAAGGAGGGAAAGAAAGAAAAAGAAAAAAATGACTTTGAATAACAGACATTGTGAGTAAAAACAAGAAAATATAAACAAAGATCACCAAGATAGCATGAGCAATTTAGAAAAATATGGGGTATAACTAAGGAATAAGTTTGACCTGGGTGGCTAGAATGTAGTTATTAAGATCAGAAGGTAAACAATGGGTCTGAAGCCAGATAGCAAAGGGCTTTAAAGATCAAGTTGTGTTGGCTTATTTTCTTTTTAAAATGTTATTTATTTATCAGAGAGAGATAATTTTTAAGCTACGAGAAGCCACTGAGGGAATGATATCGTGTTGAGTGCATTTTCTGCAGCTTTTTATGGTTTACAAATAAACTGCTACATAGAAAAACTCTTACTGGGGAGCCTGGGTGGCTCAGTTGGTTGAGCGATTGCCTTGGGCTCAGGTCATGATCCTGGAGACCCGGAATCGAGTCCCACATCGGGCTCCCTGCTTGGCGGGAAGCCTGCTTCTCCCTCTCTCACTCCCCCTGCCTGTGTTCCCTCTCTGACTGTGTTTCTCTCTGTCAAATAAATAAATAAAATCTTAAAAAAAAAAAAACAAAAAAAAAACCTCTTACTATTCTTTCTTGGTCCTGTTTCTTATGTCTGTATCTTTCATCTAATTCCAGATATTGATCTCCGTATTTCACTCACCCATCCCACATACATATAAACCTGTGTACATATACAATGAACACGTGTACATATACTCTGGCAAGCTCTTTTCCAGACTGGCTTACTGTTTGGTGTGTGTGTGTGTGTGTGTGTGTGTGTGTGTGTGTGTGTGTGTGTTTCCTGTCACAAGAATGTGAGCAATATTTTTGGGTAAGTATTATGATGATTTCAGGTTACATTGCATGGGAAATCCAACACCAATTTTTTCCTACACCTGTCTTCCCAGTTGTTTTTGTTTCCATCACAGAGGCTGCAAGGAATAAATAATCATTTTAGTCTGCAGGGATGAATCTCACCTAAGTCCCCTCAAAATGCATTTTGACTGAATTATAAACAAGCGGTTCAAATCACACTGAAGAAAGTGGCCAGAACAACTTGGCTTTTGACAGATAAATCAAGACGCAGTAAACCAATCACATGGCAAGGCTTTTGGAGTACTTCTTCATAGTCAGGATGCACATTTATGTCTATGGGAATTTAGAGTGAAGATAATTAAGGTAAGAATTGAAATAATGTCATACTGGATTAAGATGGACCTTAAATTCTAATAAGAGTGGTCTTATACAACACAGAAAATGACAGAGACATAGAAAAGTTGATTTGAAGATAGAGACAGGGATTTGAGTTATATTGCAACAACCCAATGGATACCAGAGTCTACCAAAAGCTCGAAAAAACCAGAGAATTCTCCCTTTGAGTCTTTGGAGGAAGTTTTGTGCTTGGAGTTCTGGCCTCCAAAATTTAAAAAATAAATTGCTGTTGTTTTCCCATCAACAGTATATGAAGGTTCCTTTTTTTTCTCTATATACTGCGATCTCTTCTAAGGCTTGACTGAGGTGGGTTCTGCTTCCATGCTTATGAGCTTATTGGCAGCATTCCATTTCTCATGGATTTTTGGAATGAGAGCTTCATTTTCTCACTGGTTATGTGCTAGAGGTAGCCCTCAGTCCTCACCATGTGGGCCTTTCCAATATGGCTGCCTATTTCCTCAAAGCCAGCAAGGAAGAGTATCTCTATGGGAAGTAGGTATTACAATCTTATATAACATACTCATGTACATGCAATCAATACATCTGTGACTTTTTTCTACTCTATTGCTTACAAACAAGTCTCAGGTCCTGCCCATGCTAAAGGTGAGTGTATTACACAAAGGCATTAATGCCAGGAGGCAGGGCTTGTTGGAGCCACCTTAGGGTCTGTCTGCATAGTCAACTGGACACACCCATTATGTAAATTGGGGAATGGTGACTTGAAGAATCAAAAAGAGTGCAGAATCCATTCTGGAGTAAGTAGTAGTGGTAGTAGAAGCACGGGGTTCTAGTGACAGCCATTAGAGGCAGTCTGCAGGATCCAGTGTTGGCAGTTTTTGGTAGATATACTACTGAGAATTATGGTTATCAGCAAGGCCAGTAGTGTTGTCATCACACTAGTTCTATAGCATGGTTTTGGCTATGATTTTGGCTATAAAATCTCCACTGTTTCTGCTTATTTTATTTCCCTGTTTCTTTGATCTACCTTGTGATTTTTGAGTTACACGAATACTTTCCAATGAATTCATTTTATGCTTTAATCAACCAGACTTGGTTTCCATTGTGTGTAATCAAGAACCCTGACTGATACACACAGTACAATTAAAATTGTCTTCTAAGATTCCAGCCCACCTACACCTCTCCTGCCTTCCCTTACTATAGACAATAGAGACAAAATAACGATCCTAAACTTGGATGTAGGCAACATTAGAAGAGATGTAAAATATGTTCATTTCTCTCTAGAAAGGCCACCTCTGACTCTTACATTAAGTACCCAAGCAACATATTTCTAGAGCATATCCCTCTCATAACACTTATCCCATCTTACTATTGTCATTTATTAAGTAAAGTCTTCCTACTCAGTTCAGTCTTTTTTTGTCCACAGATATCATCAGCATTTAAATTAGTTACCTGGCACATCAATAGAGTTTCTTAAGTGCTTGCTGAAATAATGAATATGTGAGGGAATGGATGAGTATGTATTATTATTTTCCCCATAGTTTTGATCCCAGCTAGTAATTAATTGTGACTACTTTTGGGAAGCTACGCATGTTAAATATGCTGGAGTTAACCTTTTCTTAGATTATTTTGAACGTTTTTTTCTGAGAATGCTGTTTCAAAATTCATTCACAGCATAATTTCCTAATTTCCTCAAAGTCATATCAAAAAATAGCTATTATTTTATCTTTTTTTTTGTATTTGAGTATGGTTGACATGTAGCGTTACAGCTTAGTGATTTGACAAGTTTATACATTATGCTGTGTTCACCACAAGTATAGCTACCATCTATCACCTTACATTGTTATTACAATATAATTGTATTCCATTTGCTGTGCTTTTTATTCCCATGACTTATTCATTCTATAACTGGAGTTCTGTATCTCCTTCTCCCCTTCACCCATTTTTCAAACCCCACACCTCTTTTCCCTCTGGCAACCATCTATCTATTCTCTGTATTTATAGTTATGATTTTGCTTTTTGTTTATTTATTCATTTTTTTAGATTCTGCTAATGAATGGAATCACATGGTATTTATTTTTCTAAGTCTGATTTATTTCATTTAGCATAATACCTTCTAGGTCCATCTATGTTGTCTCAAATGTCACGATCGCATCCTTTATTATGGCTGTGTAATATTTCATTGTGTATATATACATTTCCCTTATCCATGTCTATTGATGGACACAGATTTATTCCATGTCTTGGCTATTGTAGGTAACACTGCAATACACATAGGGGTGCATATATATTTTTGAGTTAGTGTTTTCATTTTCCCTGGTAAACACCCAATAGTGGAATTACTGATCATATGGTATTTCTATTTTTAATTTTTAAGGAGCCTCCATACTTTTCTCCATAGTAGCTATACCAATTTACATTCCCATCAACAGTGCACAATCATTCTTTTTTCTCAACATCCTTACTTGTGTTCTTGATTTTAGCCATTCTAGTTGGCATGAGGTGATATCTCATTATATTTTTTATTTCCATTTCCCTAATGATTAGTGATGTGGAACGTTTTTTCATGTGTCTCTTGGCCATCTGTATATCTCCTTTGGAAAAATGTCTATTCAGGTCCTCTGCCTTCTTAATAGAATTGGGTTTGTTTTTGTTTTTGTTTTTTGGTGTGGAGTTGTATGAGTTCTTTATATATTTTGGCTTGTATTCCTTTATTGGATATGTCACTTACAAAAATCCTCCCCCATTTAGTAGGTTGTCTTTTTGTTTTGTTGATGGTTTCCTTTGCTGTGCAAAAGCTTCTTATTTTGACTTAATCCCAAAAGTTTGTTCTTGTCTTTGTTTCCCTTGCCTTAGAGATATTATTTCATTTTTGGACCTACTTGAGATTCCCCAGATCATTTTCCAAACTTTATTTTATTGCCATGTTTTTACTACATTCCAATATTCTCTCTCCTTGACTCCACATGTTCTTTACTAATCTACTTTACCTTCACTCATACCATTCCTTCCCCTATAATACTCATTTCCTCCTTCTACAGGTGTTCAAATACTATTCACTATTATCTTCTTACTAACTTATGAAAGGGACATGCTATAGAAACATGTAGTTTGGGTACTTGACCTTATCTAAGAGTCAAGGGAGGCCTTTCTGGAGAAAAATAAACATATTTTACATCTTTGTAATGTTGTTTATATTCAACTTAGTGATTATAATTTTGTCTCTATTATCTATAGTAAGGGAAGGCAGGAGAGGTGTTGGTGGGATCTTCAAGATCCAACAAAAATGTGATTTCTTCTACTGTCATTTTCCTGTCTATGCCAAAGTAATCTTTTTCTCCTTCAAACTCTCACATTTATTGTTTCATAGCATCTGTAATATGTATGTATGTCTTATTTCTTTTTGTACACTATAAGTTCCATGAGTATACAATGCATTGATTCATCTTCATATTCTCTGAGTACCATATATAATATTCAGTAAATATGTGGATGATCTTACAATGAGAAAATCATAGGATATAATAGCTCTAAAAGCAAAAGCAATCTCATTAAATACTACCTATATATATTGATCTCTCAAATAAAAGATGTCAAGTTTTCTAAATTGCTTCATGTAGATATAACCAAAATACCACATATGAATATAACCTAAATTGGTGAACCATATAATACCATTCATAAAAATCTTATAGAATTGATCACCTCCCTCAGTTTCTGTAGTATTCATTACTGGTACTGTGTACCAAATATTTCTGGCTTTCTTCCTTCTACCTTTTAGGCACAATTTGAGATTGAGTAGGGCCAACTGACAAGTTTTGACCAGTGAGTTTGAGTGAAAGTAACATCGGCCAGTTCAGAATCAGAGCACTTTGTTGACTATATAAGACTTTGGGAGTCTTTTGTTTTACTCTGGTATGAGGATTTACTGCATTTGAGATGCTGCTGCTCTATCCTCTGGGTCCCTGAGACATAATGATGAAGATAGCTCTCTGACAATTTGCATTAATGAGAAAAAAAAAATGGGTATTTAAACAACTAAGAACTGGGGTCATTTGTTATCACAGCATAACCAGTCTACTCTGATAATACCTTTATTTTCTTTTCAATATAACAAGCCTAATGTGTTTAATAACAAAATCTCTACAGTGTTTCACTTCTCACTCTTCTTTGCATCATACTTCCTGTTACCCTGTGCTTAGAACATCAGCCATAATTTATGCACATGTGAAAAGAAGATAAAATCATTGATGGGGAAAATTAGCTATTATAAATTGAATATGGAGGTAGGCTTATACATTGAAAACATAAAGGTATAACAATAAATTTCTTGGGAAAAGAATAAAGGATTTAACCTTATTTTAGGTGTAAAATGCCCTGAATGTTATACTACAGTCTCAAATTCCTATAGACATGTGTTGTTTATTTCAAGAATTATTTATAAAAGAAAGACAAGGTGATGAATGCAACTAATAAAAAAGTTTGGGTTTCAGGCTATGATTATAAAGGTACACTTTTCTATGTTAAAATCTGTATTTTTATTAGATAAGCACTCCCACAGAGGAAATTTATATTAATATTCAATATATAGAAGTATACCTTTCTAAAGAAGAGTGTTCCTTTGTCATATATTATCACAAATTTTTAAGAAATTATTTTTCTTTTATAGAGGATCTGAACTTTAGAGATAAATGTCCTGCTCTAGGATCCAAATGCAAGTAATAGAAGTTTTAAAAATAACATGAGTCAGTCTCAGAATAGCTTTTATTTTGTTTTTTTTTTAAGATAGAAGCTCTCAATTCTTTTTTTTCCTTTTTATAATTAGCATATTTATTTTTTAATACATTCTGAAAATCACTGATCTTTAACTGATGTGTTCAGATTATTTAATCTTTTATTATTGATGCATAGTTGACCTACAATGTTATATTCATTTCAGATGTACAACATAGTGACTTGGTAATTCTATACATTCTGCAATGTTCACTACAATAAGTATAAGTACCATTTGTCACCATACAACGTTATTACAATCTCATTGACTATATTCCCTATGCTGTACTTTTCATTCCTACGACTTATTTATTTTATAACTAAATGTTTGTACCTCTTAACTCCTTCACCTATTTCACCCATTCCCCCCAATCCCTTCCTCTCAGCAACTGACAGTTTGCTCTCGATATGAGTCTGTTTCTGTTTTTGTTGGTTTTGTTTTGTAGATCACATCTTTTGTTTTGTTTTGTAGATTTCACATCCAAGTGAAATCATATGATATTGTTCTTCTCTGACTTATTTCACTTAGCAAAATGTTCTCAAGATCCATCTATGTTGTCAAAAATGGCAAGATCTCAATGGCTTCTATTTTAATAATCTGCTTCCTGATATCCAAAAGTCAATTTTAGTATTGTGGTCCATTATTATTACTATTTCTATTATGATTATTATTACTAAAGAGCAAAGTAAGACTCCTAGCCTAGAATAAGTTGTAATAAGTTCTTAATCATGATGTCATATGAACACAATGATATCTGGTGTCAGGAGATTTCTTTTTTTTTTTAAATTATGTTAGTCATTATACAGTACATCTTAGTTTTTGATATAGTGTTCCATGATACATTGTTTGCATATAACACCCAGTGCTTCATGTAATCTGTACCCTCCTTAATGCCCATCACCATGCTCACCCATTCCCTCAGCCCTCTCCCTTCTAAAATCTTCAGTTTGTTTCCCGGAGTCCATAGTCTCTCATGGTTCATCTACCACTCTGATTTCTCCCCCTTCATTTTTCCCTTCCTTCTCCTAATGTCCTCCATGTTATTCCTTATGTTCCACAAATAAGTGAAACCATATGGTAATTGACTTTTTCTGACTTATTTTACTTAGCATAATCTTCTCCAGTCCCATCCATGTTGATGCAAAAGTTGGGTATTCATTGTGTCTGATGACTGAATAATATTTCATTGTGTATATGGACCACATCTTCTTTATCCATTCATCTGTTGAAGGGCATCTTGGCTCTTTCCACAGTTTGGCTATTGTGGACATTGCTGCTATAAAAAATGGGGTGTATATGACCCTTCTTTTCACTACATCAGTATCTTTGGAGTAAATACCCAGTAGTGCAATGGCTGGGTCATAGGGTAGTTCTATTTTTAACTTTTTGAGGAACCTCCACACTGTTTTCCAAAGTGGCTGCACCAATTTGCATTGCTACCAATAGTGTAAGAGTGTTCCCCTTTCTCAACAACTTCGCCAACATTTGTTTTTTCTTTCCTTGTCAATTTTTGCCATTCTAACTGGTATAAGGTGATACCTCAATGTGGTTTTGATTTGAATTCCCTGATGGCTAATGATGATGAACATTTTTTCATGTGTCTGTTAGCTATTTGTATGTCTTCTTTGGGGAAGTGCCTGTTCATGTCTTCTGCCCATTTTTTCACTTCATTATTTGTTTTTTGGGTGTTGAGTCTGAAAAGTTCTTTACGGATCTTGGATATCAGCCCTTTAGCTGTAGTGTTATTTGCAAATATCTCTAAACTGTGTCTGAGGAGTATCAGTGAAAATGAGAAACTCTCATCCATTGATCTTGAAAAAATTGCTGATATAGTCCTTATGAATTCCCTAAGTAAGTGTAGAATGATATTAACAAAGCATGATATTGTGAAAAACAAAATGGATCAGACAATCAAAGAGATAATTTTGTTCAGACTATTTTGATAATAGGGAGAACATTTCTTAAAGAAGAATGCCTCAAAGAGAAGGAAGGAGCTTGGGTTTTACAAAGGCAGGTAAGCAAGGAATTCTTGCAGTCTTGTGAGAGTCTTCAGGAAGGATGAAGGAAGGTCTTATCTTGAAGTATGTAAGGGCAGAAAAGGCTGAGAACAAATGAGTAAGGCTAATTCATAACTATCTGTATTTTTTAGGCATACAGGGCTTAGATAAAGTTCAATAGCATCAATTCCAAATCCAAGTTTCAGTCAAGACATAGAAATCATTTTAAGTATTTTTAGCAAAAAGGGGACTTAACATAGGAACTTAACTGCTTACAAAACTTTTGGAAGGGCTGACAATGGAATCACGAGGGGAAACTTAACTAGCTCTCAGCTTTACCACCACAGGTATAGTTTGGTGAACCAGGTGGCAGGACAGAAAGCTATAGGAAGATATTCTCGATGCTCACAACAAAACCTCTACAACATCTCACATCTTCTAAAGCCCATGCACTCACCTATGGTTCTGCCTCTCTTCCACCCTTCAAATCATGCTCAAATGTCTCTTGTTTGCAGAACATAAATTGTATTCTAAACCCTGGAATCAAGAAAACTAGAGAATGTGATTTCTAAATGCTCAGCCACTATGGAACAGAAACATTTTGTTAAATGAAAGATCATCTGCTATGGAAAAAAAAAATATGTCATTCCCATACAAACAGGAAGTGTGGCCAATGTTGTGATTCTAAACAGACCAATTTGTTTGGTACTATGCTGTTCAAAAAAAGAACAATACCTTAATTCTCAGATCTTAACCTCATAAAAGAGAGAACTGTGCGATTAATACGGAAGCAAGCTGAAAACTAAAGTATACAGAGAAACAAATTATTGTTGGTACTAGGTTAATAATCTGGCCAGGACACTACAACTTTCCTTAGAGAAGTGTTCAGTGAAATGTATAACAGTAGAACAATAGCAAGCTCTTCTTCCTAAACAATGTTTTAGTTAATTCAATGGAGAAATAGTGGGTATAGTGGGTAAACGTCTAGGCTCAGCCCACCTGCATTTGTATCCTGTCACTGGTACTTACTTATTATCTAGGACATCTGTGCACATTTCTAAGATTCTATCTCAAGACCTATAAGAGATAAAATAAAGACAAATATCTTGCTTCTCTTGGAGTTATTAAAAGTATTATTAAGGTGAAGTGTGTAAAACACTTAAATACACACAAATGTGTGCATTAATACATACACACTTTTATGAAATATCAATCACCAAAGCAAGAAAGTGCTTTCTTTCATTCCAGGCTCTTTCTTCCACTTCATCCTTCATACCCAGTTGCTCAGAAAACTTGGACAATTATGCCTTTTAAATGTCTTTCAAATCTTCTCCCACTCAACTCTAGTTTAAATCTTCAACAACAATATCTCCTGCCTGGACTGGGGCAATCACACCTTAATACATTTTTATCATTGCCTTGTCTGCACACACCTTTCCCCATTTTTCACTGACACTGCAGTCAATAATCTTACTTTATGGAAAATGTGATCAGTGTAACTTCAATATTAAAACCTTCATTTTAAAATCTTTAAACTTTAAATACCTATAGGGTAAAGTGTAATCTCTATAGTTTAGTAAATATGAAGCTTGTCATTCAAGTTTGCAAACCTCTATAGTACTGAATATCAAACTTCAGAATGTATCAGAGTCCCCTGAATTGTTCATTAAAAATGCACATTTTAGATCCTTACTCCGTGAACAGTATCATATGGTAGGTCTCAATTAATGACCATAAATCTAAATTAAATATATATACATACATACATACATACATTGAATTTTTGGCAGTCAATCCAGAAAATTCTGATTTGGGGTTCCTTTTGAGACACATCCTGCTCTGTGGCCCATAGACATTTCTCCACTATATCTACATAACTGGTGGGTCTCCAAATATATTTCCTATGCCTTTTTACCTCTACAGCCACTAATTTCTACTTCCTGGAAGGGCCTTCCACACTTTCCGTCTTGCTAATTTTCATTCATATTTCAGCATTTCATCCAAATATCACTCCTATGTGAGGAGATTCCTGTGTTTTCTCAGAGAGCAGTTACTTATATCTTCTGTGTTTTAGTAAGATTCTGTATGGACCTGTACATGTATTTGCCGCATTAAGTTATAAGAAAATTTTAAATATTATCTCTATACTAGATGATAAAATCATGGCAAGCAGGAAAAATATTCCATTCATTTCTGTGTTACCACTACCCAAGTCCAGACACGTTAGGTGCTCAGTAAGTATTCATTGGCTGAAAGAAGAAACTACTGAGTGTTAGAAAGTCACTTACTTGGGATTATTTAAGGGTTTAGGTCACCTGTATGTGACAAAATATTTCCTCCACAAGCTATTTGCTTTTATCTGAATGAACTATGACCATTGAGTATTATCTCAGAACTTCATTGTAAGGCCAATAGACCAATATTATTAACATTATTTAAGAAACACCTGACAAAGTTGAAAATGGTTTTCTGTTTGATTTCAATGAAACAGAAATTACAAGATATTGAAGAGATAGAAGGTGAAAGGGGTTTCATTTTCAATTATTCCCTTTTAAATACAATGTCCGGAATAACTCAGTATCATGTGAACTATTGGTACTTCTCTTGAAGGTAGAATTCTGTATCCCAAACAGTTCCTGTATGCTAGAGCAGGTACAATTCCCTTGTCTATGGGAGTGGATGATTTGTAGCTTTGCCTGACGTTTGTAGCTAAGCTTTGTCTGCATAATGGAGTGACCATTTAAGGAGGGGCTGGATTCCTCCCCAGTATTTTACTATTTCACCTAGAGGAAATATTAAGGACTGACATTGTTCAGCTTTACCTGAGCCCTGCATTCCTAGAAAGTAACAGTGGTTAAGAAATCCCCTTACTTTTTTTTTTTTTTTTATTTCCAGGAAATGTTTACTGCAAAGAGACCCTCTTCCCCCTATGACTTAGATAAAGCTCCCAGATGACCTCCTTGTTTATCAATTACAAAGCCAGACACAGAACCTCCAGATTCCCATTATCTGTCCCATAAATGATTAGCTAATCTGTTCATCTCTACCTACCAATCTGGACAAAATGCCCACTAATTTGGTTTGGCCAAACCATAGCCAGGCTTCTCTTCTTCCCTCAGGACCCTGAATTTGGCTCACCACTGCACATACGTAAGCATCGGGAGGTTAAACTTTGGCATTGGAACCTGGACAATGCCCTCTCCACACACACACCAATCAACAGCTTCTCCCAAAATACAGCTAATTGCAAGAAAGGCATTTTCTGTTCAACTGTCCAATCATGCTCACCTACTCATCCCACTCTCCATACACCAAAGCATAATAGTAGATAAAAGGATGTAGATTTTTAAAATCTCATAGTTTTTTTCTTTCCAGATGCACTGATCCTCCACAGTAGTTTCTTCTTTCAGAACCATCAGATCTTTAGTCTTGAAAATCTATTAAGTGCAAAGAAGTGAGGGGAGTAAAAAAGTACCTATCATTCACTGAGTAGGGTTTCTGCTATGGACGAAGGAATGTGCTAGTCATTTTACTTTAACAAAATTGGAGGAAATTTGAGTTAAAAAGTGATGACTTAAATAAGATAATAATGCATCGCAGTTGAGATTTAGTCATAGGAGTCAGTCAATACACCAAGAGTAGATCACCAATTATCATAACATTCTTAATTTTAATAGGTGGAGGTACAAGATATTAGGCACATCAATTTCTGGGACTACTCCCTCAGAATTTGCAGAGAGAAAAAAATTATAAAGATTGTTCTAATACAAATGTTATAGTGACTTTTAAAAAGTTATTTTACTTACCTTCAATTGGGCCTTGACATAGAAATGTGAGGCCTGGGGAATTTTTGCATGGTGAATTGAATCATAAGCAGCTCTATTTAGCATGATTGATGACTTTTTTTTTCATTTGTATAATTCTCGTTAAAACAGTTCTTTTTCTAGGATATTTCTTAATTGAGGTATTACTGTACGAGGCAGCATACAATACATTCATTTTTAAAGCATATTTTAAAAAATGGTATTGTTCTTTAGCTTGAAATTCTACTATATAATACCAGAATGTTTAGGTTCTGTAAGATTATAAATTGAATGTTTCATTATGTTCCAATTCTAGGCATATTATGGAAATCATTATTTTGGGCTTGTATATTCTAATCATACTCCTAAGATTTATAGATGTGATTAGAAACACTTTGATATTCAATGTAACGCAATAACTTTTTGAAAGTGCTATTTACAGTTGGTAATATGGGTGCTTCATCATTCTCTATCTGAGCTGTCATTGTCTTAAAGAATAGAGGTAGCTATGCTTGTAACAATGAAGATAGAATACACAATAAAAATTAAAAACCAAACCAGAAAATAAAATTTCCCAAGTTCCAATATTACAAGAATGTGGTAGCTTATCAAAAATATCAAGGGAAAGACATAGAACACTGTATACAATTTGAGTTTAACTATAAAAAGAATAATGTTACTAGAAGTAGAGTAAGAATACTGAAAAGCCATCATTGGCACATATGATTTCTAATGTAATATTTTACCAAGCCCTCATTACTTAACCAAAATCCAACACCCTATTACTTTCACACAACTGTTGATATTAGAATAGCTTTAAATTTACATTAACAGGGATTGACATCTGTTGGAGAGAATATTACTCCTGTTCTGCTTCATTACACTAATTTAATTTCATAAGTGTTTCTTTTTTTTAATTACCTTAGTTTCCACTTCTTTAAAAATAGGAATTTGTTTTTTCTTTTAAAGACAAGAGTCTCTGTGAAATTTTCTGAGAGCAAATGTGCTGAAATAAAATTTCACCATTTTCAACATATGCTATCCCTCTTTATAGAATCTTAGTGAACTTTAATTCTTCTACCCCCTTCCTCAACTTTTTTTGGAAGTCCAATTATGGCCATGGAAACAACAGCAGCATGTTTCAAAACATATTCCAGATTTTACAGGACAACACTCTAACTTTACAAGGTATTGCCTCCTCTGTGACACCATAACTGATTAGTTACTAGGCCATTCTAACATCTTATAGGGCCAGCTGCAACCGGATAATGTAGAAACAATGAATTACGTAGTCTAAAGCTATTACTATACTTCTTTTGATGTAAAATTAGCTATTTTACAGAAATAGAAGCAATGTTTCTTGACCATAATTAAGGCAATCAATGAGTTCATATGTGGAAGCATTGAAAGTGCAGAAGGCATGTTCATGCCAAGAAAAAGTCTAACGAGTTGAGATAAACCACTTCCCATTCCATGAGGGAAAGTGTCCCATATAATCAGTCTGTCACTGGACGGCTGGCTTGATCTCTCTTCAAAATGGTGCTGTGTTCTAGACTTATTATTGGTCTCTTTTTGTGGCATGCTGGGAACTCTGCATGGGCAGCCACCATATCAGCCTTGATGGCTGAGCAAAGACTTCATTCCTTGATGCCAAGTCTATGTTTCCATTCAGCAAGTACCATATATTAATTTCCTAGGATCACCAAAACATCACAAACTGGATGGCTTAAAAACAACAGAAAATTATTCTCTTTCAGTACTGGAGGCCAGAAGTCTGAAATCAGGTTGTTGGCAGCGTTGATTCCTACCAGAGGCCTTGAGGAAAAACCTGTTTCATGCCTCTTTTCTACTTTTGAAGTTTGCCAGCAATGCCCGGTGTTCCTTGGCAAAAACTCCAATTTCTGCTTCTATCTTCATATGGGCTTCTTCCCTGTGTGTCTCTGTGTCTCAGATCTTCCTCTTCTTTCTTTTATAAGGATGAAAATCATTGCATTTAAAGACCGCCCTAAATACAGAATGATCTTATGTCAAGATCTTTAGCTTAATTATATTTGCAAAGACCCTATTTCTGAATAAGGATATATTTATATGTATTGAGAAGCTAGGATTTGGACATATCTTTTACAGGGTACAATTTCACCCACTACATAGTAGGTTGAAAGAAAGGGTTTGACTGAACTTGACTGACCGCAAGAAGATACATTTTACCTCCCTACTGAGATATTCCTCCTTCTAAATGTCCTTGTTGGTTATTCACATGAGGCACAAATATCATCACAATCTGTGCCTGTTCTAAAATGTCTATCACATACCTGTGTCTACATCTTTTTGTTAACAACTTGCCAACCTTTTTCTCTCCAAGTGCTGACCATCCTGACCACCTGACCAAATTGTTAGCTATGCTCCATGAATCAGTGAAGATAGATACAATGTAGATTCATCATCTCACTATTAAAATAAAATGTCAATTAGATAAACTGCTTGAATTTATGCTCTTTGGGATAATTCTCTATTTTCTATATTTGAGGAATTTCCTTGAGTAGGCCTGTGATGTTGCAATAGTTCTCTTCTGCCTAATTCCAGTATATGGTGCAGAGTGATTAGAAAGCCAATGCTTAATATTTTTCTCCTTTATTCAACTAGTTGTAAGGAACTCCTTCTATGACAGGGATTCAAAAACTATGGCTCAGGGGCCAAATCCAGCCATCTTTTGTAATGTTTTATGTAAACATAGTCACATTCATTTGTTAATATATTGTCTCTGACTACTTACACAGTATATTGGCAGTGTTGAATAGGTATGATCATGGCCATTAATGCCCACAAAGCCTAAAATATTTAGTATCTAACCCTTTACAGAGAAAAATTTGCCAACCTCTGTTCCATGGGATCACAGAAATTGTTGAAGGAGAGTGAACAATATAGCCAAGATAATGGTTTGAAATCATGTAGCTTACTTTTGCCTACAATACCTGTTCAAACCCAATCTTGTATTAGTTACAGCCACTTGATGATGATACGCTGCTTCACTCACTGGGATGATGGGTTAGATAAGCCCAATTCTTGTCACTTGTCCCATGGTCTAGCATTTATACATTACTTATGGCCAATAGCAAGTGAGATGCTTTTGTTCTAAAAGGGAATAGTTGTTTTCTAAAAAGGGTTTGTTCTTTAAACCTTGTGATTCAATCCATCTAGGCTTATAACAATATAATCTCTATCATATATACTTTCAACATATCTAATCTACTGGGTCATATGGACCAAGTTGAGGAAGATTTTCATTGCATACTGGATCTGTTGCAAATTTTCTCTTCCTCTAGGTACCTCTCAAAACTGTTAAGTAGGGGTGCCTGAGTGGCTAAGTCATTAGGTGTCTGCCTTCGGCTCAGGTCATGATCCTGGAGTCCCAGGATTGAGCCCTATATCAGGGTCCATGCTCTGTGGAAAGTCTGCCTCTCCCTCTCTCACTCCCCTTGCTTATGTTCCCTCTCTAGCTGTGTTTTTACCTGTCAAATAAACAAATAAAATCTTTATTAAAAAACCCTGCTAAGTATATGAGCTAATTAGTAACTGAATCAGAGATGAAGCTATAAATGCAATTATATGTTGTTTCTAAAATCCATATAGGTCCACCAAGCATTGTGTGCCTTGTCCTTAGTAGTAGGTTATGGAGGAAGTGAAATTTGTCTTTCAACTTGTTCTTTTCCCCAATCATTAAATTGAAAGAAACTTTACTACGTGTCCCTTAGTTTTCATAAATGTATCTTTCACACTGGGATTTTTATCTTACCAAGTCATTTAGAATACTTCTTGATATGATGTCTAAATAGCATGATGTCATCAAAGTAGGGGATGGCTGTGATAGTTTTGTAAAGGCAAACTGACTAATGTTCCTGTAGTTTAGATTTGACAAGAAAGCCACAGATCTGACATAACCCTGACATGAGACAGTAAAGGTGTCCAATTGTCACTAAAGATGAAACCAAACTACTTATCATTGTTTTTATTCAACAGTATAAGAAAAGCATTTTTCAGTTCAATAACTGTACCAAATGTCAGCAACTGTGCTGAATTATTCCAATTAGGATATCAATCTGGAACAGAAGCTGCAATTGGAGTAACCACCTGGTTAGGTTTATGATAATGCATAGTCATTCTTCAGGAACCATTGGTCTTTTTCATAATTCAAAAAGTAAATTAAAGGAATGTGTTATAGGGATTACTACCTTGCATCTTTCAAATATATCAGAAATGCCCTCAGGAATGCAATATTACATTTGATTTTCTATTTTGGTTGTTGTTGACATTTCAGTGGCTTCTATTTAGTTGTTCCATATAATTGAACTTACTGTTCAGGTCAGGAGCCAATGTGGGGTCTTACTAGCTGCCAAAAAATGTCTATTTCAACTATACTTTCAGGAACTTATTATGTCTATTTAATCACTGTGGTTTATTTTGAGAAAGTTTTAAACCAAAATTTTATCTAATACCTGACCTTTTTAAGTCCCTAGTTAGACTACTAGACCACAGTGTCATTTTAGGTCCCTGGGGATTAGTGCCAAACCTGAGCCATTGTTTAGTGTTCCTCCCCAAGTCTATCTCCCTCCATTTCTTCAATTGTTTTAATAAAAGTTTAAAGATTTACAATATTACTTGTGTCAGTACAAGGGAACTTGACCTCTCCTTCAATAAAGTGATTCCTGATCTTCAGATTGACTAAGAAACCAAACTGGGAGAAAACAAAACAAAACAAAACAAAACAGAAAAACCTTTGTGACAACTAAAGTTGGAGTTCTGGCCATCAGACCCAGAGTTTTATTTTTATTTTATTTAGATCAAATAATATTTTGAGAGGTTGTCCCTCTTTTACATTCCTAGGAACAAAGTGCTTACTTAGCCACTTCTAAAACTCCCTGTGAGTAAAACATTTTGATAGTCTTCTAGCTTTGCTGCCTATTATGTTAATTATATTCCATCTCATTCCTGGTGTTTTAAATACTGGCACCAGGCCTCCACTCCTCTGGCATCCTATTATTTCCATTGTCTCCAACTATCAGTCCTGATATGCAAAGGAAATTCACTCTAAAGAATTTAATGGATGCTGATGCTCCCATCACCAAAGAATTGAGAAGTTCCTTGATGAAAGAAATGCCTGTGTACTTGCCTAAGTGATTCTAACTTAAATCTTATGTACCAAAAGCAACAGTATCATTTGAGAAATTGTTAAAAATGTACATTCTCTTCCTTCAACCCAGACTCAGTAAATTGGAAACTTTGGGAGTGGGGCCTGGCAATTTGTCTCTTAACAAGTCTTCCTGGTGATTTTTATATGCACCCCCAAGGACCATCATTCTACATTATACCAGGACATTTTTGTTATTGAATTTGGGTCATGAAGTTGAGGTATCAAATGAGCTCAAAGGATTCAAATCATTTAAACGAAGTCCTTTATCTGCTCCTGGCTGCTTAGAATAACCCATTAAATACCCTGTGTCATTGTATTAGTTCTCTAGGGCTGTCATAACAAAATATCCCAGACTAGGTGTCTTAAACAACAGAAATGTATTTTCTCAAAGTTCTGGAGCCAGAAATCCATGATCAACCTGTTTAAAAATGTGAATTCCCCTGACAGCTCTCTACTTGCCTTACAGATGGCCACCTTTTCACTGTGTCCTCATATGGCCTTTGCACATCCATATCTAGTGTTTGTACCTCTTCTTACAAGAATACCAATTATATTGGATTAAATTCCAACCCTAATAATCTCATTGTAACTCAGTTACCCCTTTGAAGGCTGTATCTTCAACTACCATCACATGGATTAAGGTCTACCTAAATGACTTTATTTGATTTTAATTACCTCTGTAAAGGGTCTATACAATTATACTTTAAGGTGCTAGAGGTTGGGACTTCTATGTAGAGGGAGCATAATTCAATCGATAACAATAAAATAAGTGCAGCCATATTGATAAATCATCTAGTGTAACATGGTTTCATTCTCCTTGATCTAGCACAGCATGCATTCTTCATTCCCAGTCTCTACTAATATAAATCAAAATTTTGCAAAACTTATTAGTGGGTAGATTTCTCCTCCACACTTATTCCACTGGGGCATATCTTGAGGATTTGATAGACAAGTAGATATGCAAGTTACAGAATGAATTTGAGGAGAATAGCCATTGATAGGTAACGTCACTGATGCTCTTCAAGCAAGGGATGTCTAGTCTTCTCAAATAGAAAAGAAAGGGCTGCTCCTACATTCAGGTGGGCTTGTGATATTATGGGGGTTCAAAGTTCTCAGAGTCATTCAAATCCACCCAAACATAACTATTCTCTTTCCTTGGGGTCCCACTTGTTCACAGTAATTCTCTTAATATCAGCAGCATGGCTGATGAGATTAAGAAGGGCACTTGTGTTGAACACCTGGTGCTGTATATAAGTGTTGTTTTACTAAAGTATACACCTGAAACTAATGAAAGTACAACAGTGTAAAAACCTTGGGATGTTGCAAAACTGATTATAAAAAGGACGTGTATACCAATACAGGCCTATCTTAAGAGACATGTTTCTCATTTAATTTATTGAGCCTTTATCTCTGCTATATTACTCTTTATCTCTGTGTTAAGGGTCTCACTCATGTATTCCCCTCTTCTCTCAAGTCCAATGAGTATCTCTATGATCATTACTTTAAATTCTATGTCAGGCATTTTACTTAATATATTTCTGGTTGTGGCCTTATCTTGTTTTTTTCATTTGGAATAAATTTCTCTGTCTTCTTATTTTGTCTAAATCTATGTTTCTGTTTCACTATGCTAGGAAAGTCAACTATATCCCTTGTTCTTGAGGATAACAGACTTATGCAAAAGAGGTTCTATAGTGCCCTGCTGTGTGGTATCTCCTGTTCCCCAGGGCCTGGTGCTTCTAGGAGTGTCTCAAATATGTGCTGCACATGCCCTGCTATTTTGTTCTGGCTGCTTTATACTTCAGACTGGCTATCTGCAAAAGCCATCTTTGCCTATTGTGGGCAATATTTGGTTCTTGGCCTGAATGTGACACATTTTAACTATGTGTACTCTGGTTTGAAATGAGACCCGTTGTCACTGTCACTGGAACAAACACTGTCACTGGAACTCTGCAAAACTCCTACATTGGGAAACATCATGTGAGCAGAGGTTAGGGCCTGTCTTCTGGGGGACGGGACCCATCATGCTTCAGCAAGTGTAACTGAGAAGGGTAGTTCCCTTTATGCATGGGTGTGTGTATGTGAAGACCTTGGTGTAATCAAGTTAGGTACCAAGTGTTGGTGCTGTGCTGGTTCCAACAGGTAGCCCTGTGCTTATACTTATATGTGTAGGGAAGGGAAATGGTGTCTGTCAGTTCCTTTGTTCCTGGAGAGGTTTCTCCGTGAATGCTATCTCTCTGGGATGTGATCTGAGATGAGCAGCTAACTTCCCATCTGTGTTCCAGGCTCTCTTCAGATCCCTGTTTCCATGCTGTATGTTCCCAGGCTATTTGCTGTGTTTTCTCTCCAAGAGCAGCCCAATGTCCTCTGAGCTCTTCCAGAGACAAATGAACTAACTTTTAAAACTCCACGCCCTAAGTTCTGCTGGATGCCAGAACTCACAAAATTCAGCCCCTCTTGCTATCCAAGGCAACTGCTATGGGGATCAATTTTCCCTGTGTATTACTCTGTCTATGTCCCTCTCCACAACCACATCTCCCATCCCACTACAGTGGCCATAATCTTTTTCTCTCCCAAACCACACCTCTGTACTTCCTACCTTCTTTAGTGTGGCTTCTCCTCTACCTTAAGTTGGGGAATTTGTTCTGCCAATCTTCAGGTCTTCTGGGGTACTTAAGATGATTGTGTTACAGTTATATTTGTGAGATGAGGAAAGCCTAGATTTCTCCTACCCTGCTGCCATCTTCCTCTCTCCAAGAATATATAAAGACTATTTTTAAAAATAATTTTTGGTTCTATTTTCTAATTTAGTAAAGTGATTAGAATGCAAATGATTTTTTTATATTGACCTTGTATCCAGTGACTTTGTTAAATTCATTCACTAACTCCAAGTATTATTTATAGTTTATTTTCGGTTTTCTATATCCATAGTCAAGGCTTCTGTTAACAATGGAAGTTTTACTTCTTTTTTTTCCAAAATTTATATATATATATTTTAATATTTATTTATTTATTTTTTGACACACACGGAGAGAGAGAGAGATCACAAGTAGGCAGAGAGGCAGGCAGAGAGAGCGGAGGAAGCAAGGTCCCTGCTGAGCAGAAAGCCTGATGTGGGCCCCAAGCCTAGGACCCTGAGATCATGACTTGAGCAGAAGGCAGAGGCTTTAACCCACTGAGCCACACAGGCACCCCAAAATTTATATTTTGTATTTGTTTCTTACCTTATTGGAATGGCTTGTTTTGCAGTTCAGTGTTGAATAAATGGTGATAGCCAGCTATCTTATCTTGTTTTTAGACACAAGAAAATTTGATAATTTATTGCAAAAGATTTTTTTTGCAGATTATAAGGTTAAAGACATGCCTATCTATTCTTAGTTTGCTAAAAGTATTTATTTTGAATGAGTTTTGAATTCTATCAACATAATACTGATCTCATAAAACAACTTGGGAAGTTTTACCTCTTTTTCTACCCTCTGAAAGAGTTTATGTAAGATTGTTGTTACATCATAAATGAAATAATTGGTTTCATTAACTGTTGAGGCAATTAATCATGGATTGAATTTCTTTAATGAATATGAGATTATAAAGATTTCTTATTTTGATTTTATTGAATTATTTTGCAAGAAATTTCCATTTTATTTAAATTTCAGTTTTGTTGGCACAAAGTTTTCATACTATCCTCATGTAAACCTTGTAATATCTGTAGAATATGTGATTATATCCTCCTTTTGATTCCTGAAATTGGTTTTTCATTCATTCTCTCCTTTTTCCTTGGTCAGTTTCGCTAAAAGATAAATAATTTTATTTCCTTTTAAGATTTTATTTATTAGTAAGAAAGAAAGAGAGCACACAATGAGGGGAGAGCAGCAGGCAGAGGAAGAAGCAGGCATCCCACTGAGCAGGGAGTCTGATCCAGGACTCAATCCCAGGACCCTGGGATCATTACCTGAGCCAAAGACAGACACTTAAGTGACTGAGACACACAGGCAAATCCTTGTTTGCTTTTAAAAAGAATCAACTTGTATGTTTTTTTTACCTCCTTTACTGTATGTCTGTTTTTATTTCATGGAATTTTTCTCATATTGTCATTTTTCTCTTTCCCCATATTTTGAGGATAATTCTTTTTTGTAGCTTTTTGAGATAATGATTATAATCATTAACTTTCACCTTTCTTTTTCTAATTCATGGATTTATATATATAAACATATTCCTTTAACTGGTCCCACATGTTTTGATATGGAATATAATTTATTCAATATATATTCTAATATTCATCTTGAAATAACCTATAGGTTATTTATAAGTATATAGCTTAACTTCAAAGTATTGGGGGATTTTTTTCTAGTTATCTTTTTATTATTAAATACTTGCTTAAGTTCTCTGTGGTCAGCAGATGCTCTGAATTATGATGAGACTTGCTTCACAGCACAATAATTGGTCAATTTTAGTAAATGTTCCATGTGTACTTGAATATAAAATGTATTTTGTATTTGTTGATGCTGCACTTCAAGCATATAAATTAGGACATTTTGTTAATCAAGATATCTAAATCTTCTATTCCTTACTGAATTTTGGTCTGTTTTCTTCTTTCAGTTAGTGGTAGAAGTATGATAAAATCTCCAGTTATAATTATATATTTTCCTTTGTCTCCTATAACTCTGACAGATTTTCTGTTGGTATTTTGGATCCATGTTATTAATTGTATTATAATATAAATTATGGAATGTCATGTTTCTGTTAAACTAACCCTTTTGTTATTGTAAAAAGTCCCATTTGGCCCTAATAATACTTCATGCCTCCAAGTGCAAGTTTTCTGTTATATAGTTTCCCTGGCTTTCTTTTACCCACAGATTTTATAGTAACTCTTTTTGCTTCATTTCACTTTCAATCTTGGCTTTATATTTTTCATTCCAGTTCTAAAGTCCTTTTGTTTTAACTGGGTATTTAACTTATACCCATATATAAATAATAATCTATTTGGGTTTTGATCTATCATATTATTTTCTTGCTCTTGCCCCATCTTTATTTTTTTCTATTCATTTTCTAATATTTGTAGGATCAATCATGCTTCATTATTCTATATTCTCCCTTATTAAACTTATCAGTCATACAGTCTTTTGTTATCCTTTTAGTAAGTTCTATCAAAAGTTCAGAAATAACAGAAGTAAAACCAGTGAATCATCAAAGTAGTAATTCATAAAAGTTCATTGTGTACCCACCAAAAAGGCAGTTTGAAAACCAGGAGCACTCATACAAAAACACAAAATGAGGCTCAGGAGTATATAGTGTAAAACTTTGTTATAATGTAGTGTGGAGGCAGTGACTGTTTATTCTTCACAGTGATTGATGATAATATCAAAATTTTCTGAAATGGTAAGGAACTGGTTAGTGGTTACCTCATATCAATTTTGGGAAACAACTTTAAGTTTTGTTTGTCATTTTCAAGGACGTTAGCAAGAAATGACCCAAGCCAAGTTAGTCTTGCAAAATAGGCTAAACTAAGGTCTGTTTGTATAACTAAACTGATTTTGTCTGCTTAGGGAATATTCAAAAGCAACCTCTATTTGTATTTGATTTTAACAGTCCCTTAGAGATACAGATAAATATCCTTGACTTGATACATTCTACCTCAAATTAGTATTTTTTTTTTCATTTTTGAAGATAGGCCAAAGATCTTAGAGAGACAACTCTCACCTCACTCCCAATTTTTCTGCTACTATTAACATGTACTACAGTCTTTTTAAACCATACAAGATGCATTATCAGTGACCCAATTATCAAGTTATTGTTCTTGGCCTCAAATATACCTTTTTATGACTGCTTTGTGAAACGCTGTCTGCCCTCTGAACAATTCTCCTTTCCATCTAGATCAATGTTAAATAGATTTTGTCAATAAAGGACCCTAGTGACAATGGAAGGCAATAGCAGCAAGAAGACACTTTCCTTCTGGGTCAGGTCCTCCATGTTTGTATTTGGCATGGATGCCCTACAGATCTCACAGACCAGTTTCAACAGCAACCTCTTGCTCTCCCCACCTAGTGGTTATTTCCCAGAGCTCCCATTGTGCTTTTTTGATAGCCCTGTCTGGATCCATTTCTCCCCACCCAATGGCTGCTCTGGAGAAACCCCTGTGGGATGCTTGCGTAGTAGCTATGGTTGCATTCTCAAGGAACTTTTCCATGGTAGAGATTTAAGCTCCATAGAAGAACTCTAACCTGCTCATGTTTTCTAACCATGATTGACCATTTGTAAAGACCAGTTCTAGCCTTTATCCTCAGGAAATTTTCTTCACCACTGTGATGTAGCCTGTTCTTATGGGAGCCATGGTCTCTTTTAAAAAGCCTGAATTTGACCTTTGGGCTGAAGCAGAGGGTAGTAGGGAGAGACTCTTAAGTCCTCAGTTCTTTTAGTTTTCATTCTCCCTCAGCCTCTCCAACAGCTGTTTTTGTTTTTTTGTTTGTTTTTGCTTGCACATTCTACTTATGGGCCTATTTTACTTCTTTCAATAGCTATCTTTGACTTGTGAACAAATTTTTACATTAAACTTTCTCAATTCTAATAACTGGTTTGGTTTCTCTCTCCTAGCTTGATCCTGACTAATATGCTCTAATTCCCAGTAGTGCTTCCTGTTGTTTATCATTTCTAGTACTCTTTATTCCTTTCTGTGATTTCATCTGAAATAATTTTCTTTGTCTGAAGAGCATCCTTCAGTATTTTTTGAACTGCATGTCTGCTGACAATAAATTATCTCAATCTTTGCCTAGAAATGCTTTATTTTACATTACTCAGTAATGAATAATTTTGCTTTGTGTAGAATCTGAGGTTGAACCTACTTTCTTTTCAGCACTTTAACAATGGAATTTGTTGTCTTTGGCTTTGTTATGTCCATTTATGAATAAGCTGTTAGTCTCATTGATGCTTCTTTGAAAGCAATGTCCCTTTTCTCAGGTTATTCTTAGGGTTTTAAATTGTGTGTGTGTGTGTGTGTGTGTGTGTGTGTGTGTGTGTGTGTGTGTGTAGTAGTTGTAGTAGTAGTAGTAGTAGTAGTAGATTTTACTACAATGTGCCTGAGTGGTCCGCTTGACATTTTTCAGGTTCATAGAAATCCCTGAATCACCCTGCCTGATATCTTTAATTGGTTTTAGAAAATTCTTTAAAAAAAAAAAAAGATTTTATTTATTTGGCAGAGAGAAACACAGCTAGAGAGGGAACACAAGCAGGGGGAGTGAGAGAAGGAGAAGCAGGCTTCCCGCAGAGTGGGGAGCCCGATGTGGGGCTCGAAATCGGGTCTCCAGGATCATGACCTGAGCCGAAGGCAGTCACTCAACCAACTGAGCCATCCAGGTGCCCCTGGATTTAGAAAATTCTTAACCACTATTTTTTTCAAATATTACTTTTACCCAAATCCTCCTATTTCCTCCTTATGACTCCAATTATATTTAGATTAAATCTTTTCACTATGATCTTCACTCTTTTGTGCATTTTCATCCTTTCTCTTTGTCTTTGTGTATCAATTTGGAAACCTTTCATTACGCTGTCTTCTAATTTACTATTGCTTTCTTCTGCTGGTTTAATTTGTTGTTATAACAAATCTGTCAAGTTCTTTATTTCCATCATTATATTTCTCACATAAAGCATTTCCCTAAGAACCTTTTTTTTTACACAAACCAGCTCTCTCTCAACATTTTCCTTTATTTCCATGAACACATCAATAATAATTTTTTTATGTTTGTGTCCTATTACCCCAATATCATGATCATGTGTGGGTCTATTTCTGTTTCAAACTTTCTTGGGCATTTAGTTCTACTTCCTGAAATGTCTGTTAATTCTTGATTAAATATCAGAAATTTTATAAAATAATTATCGTGACTACCTTGTTTTGCTTTTTGGTGTTTTATTTTTTTATTTTTGCATTGCCTTCAAAATAAAGTAAAAATTCTATATCTAAAGGAAAAGAAAGTTTACTTGTATACATTTGCTTTTGGTATGTGTATTTCATTGTAGGGTATAATTCTAGAATTAAAGTGCATAATTAAGGTTATTATTTAAAAACCACAATATATTCATTATTGGCTTCATTATTTTATTTTGACACCTTCTAATACCTTGCTATGTGAGAGTGCATGAAATGTATCTTTGAAAGGCTCAACCAAAGGAATCTCAAATAAATATTATCTTTATTAAGGAAGTACATTACTTTTGGAAGAGATTTGCTTTTGTCCTGAGGCATTCGTGATATAAATATAGAACAGATAATTACATTTTAAGTCTAACAATTGCTATTAAAATGAATAAAAATCTACCAAGGATTTGAAATTTTTATAGTCTTTATTAAGTCAATAACACATAGGTCACGGACAGATATTTAAAGTCTGGATATACGTTATCATGACTAATGTTTTAAAGTCAGAGCATTACATTTTGAAAAATATTAATGGAGAAAAGTCATCTTTAAGCAGCTGTGGAGAGAAAGAGAGATAGAGGTGGGGAGAGAGAGAGAATAAAAGGATATATAACAAAAGATTAATATTTCAATGAATTCCATATTCTACTATTGGAGAAGAGATATATTTATATCAGTCATATCTAAATATAACAGAACAAATTGGTATGGTGAAGACAGGGTATTAAAGTAGAAGTGTTTGGGCCCAAATGTTAACAGAGGCAGTCTTCAAATTTGGGTCTGGAGGAAGGTATTTTCTTCCTGTGTTCTAGTTCTATATCTATACTTTCTGTGGGTGTAGATAAGCAGCACTTTTCATAAGCAGCACTGTCAGCCTGAGTTGATTCACCTTGGAACCACTGCAATATACTTTTAACACCTACTCTCTCCTTTGGATTACCTCAAATGTTTCAGAGTTTAGACAATGGACATTGACCTATATGGCTTTAGGGACAGTGGACTAGGATATTGTGGCATCTTTATGTTTTTAGTAACAGTGCTGTTAATTACACATGGTATAACTTATGCAAATAAAATTAATGTTCTTGCTAGGTCCTACAAAATAGCTAAGCAGTTTTTTTCCCAAAACCTAAAGTTATGTTTCTGATGGTCTAATTAACATGATTGTGTGCCAAGGTGTTGGTTGTTAACTTTAGGATCTATAAAAAAATATTGAACTTTGGTAAGAAAAAAAGAGAGTGAATGATTACAAGGTAGACATTCAATAAAGCTTGTCAAATAAATCTTTGATGTTGCTTCTGGAAATTACACATAAAACATTGAGCATTATGGACTGAAATTTCTTTCAAGAGACATTACAGGTATAAAAATCAACACACTATTATGAGAAAATTTATCTATTTAGGGGCTCTTGGGTGGCTCAGTTGGTTAAATGACTGCCTTCAGCTCAGGTCGTGATCCCGGAGACCCCGGATTGAGTTCCACATCAGGCTCCCTGCTCAGCAGGAAGCCTGCTTCTCCCTCTCTCATTCCTCCTGCTTGTGTTCCCTCTCTGGCTGTGTTTCTCTCTGTCAAATAAATAAAATCTTAAAAAAAAAGAAAATTTATTTAAAAAAATAATTTTGGGGGGCACTTGGGTGGCTCAGAGGGTCTGCCTTCAGCTCAGGTCATGATATCAGGGTCCTTGGGATAGAGTCCCACATCAGGCTCTCTGCTCAAGTGGGGAGCCTGCTACCTGCTCCTTCTCTGCCTGCTTCTCTGCCTATTTGTGATCTCTCTCTCTCTTAAATTAATAAATAATCTTTAAAAAATAATAATTTTTGGAATAAGAATTATTTTATAAAACTAGGAAAGGATAAGAAAATGATAAATTGAAATACTTCATTTTACCCCCTCAGCCACTCCTCACCACAATGACTCGGAGGAGGAACATCCAACAGAAGAAAAACCCTGAGACTGCAAATCCGGTCACAGAATTACTGGAAATGAACATAAACAATATGATGGAAATGGAATTCAGGGCAGCAATCGTCCAAGCAGTGGCTAATTTAGTAAAGAACATTAGTCTCAAAGTGGAAGTCATAGTAACAGAAGTGAAAGCTGAGGTTAAAAAGGCTATTGATGAGATGCAATCTAATTTAAATATGCTAACAGCCAAGGTGAAGCTGAAAATCGTATCAGTGATTTAGAAGAAAGAGGGATTAAGAAGGAGGAGCAAGAGACGTCTTGGAGCAAACAGCTAAAATCCAATGTAAACAGAATAAGGGAAATACATGATGCCATGAAACGCTCCAATATCAGAATTATTGGAATCCCCGAAAGAGTTGAGAGAGAGAGAGAGAAGCCTAGAAAATATTGTTGAACAAATCATGGATGAAAATTTCCCAAATCTGGGGAATGAAACAAATGTTCATGTCCTAGAAGCAGAGAGGACACCCCCTAAGATCAATGAGGTCAGAAAAACCTCCAGGCACATAATTGTGAAATTCGTGAATCAAAAAACCAAAGAATATGTCTAAAGGGCAGCTAGGGGAAAGAGATTCCTTACCTATAGAGGGAGGACCATCAGAATAACGTCAGACCTTTCCACAGACACCTGGCAAGCCAGAAAAGGATGGCAAGACATATTCAGGAAATTATATGATAAAAATGTGCAACCAAGGATAATGTATCCAGCAAGGTTGACTTTCAGAATGGAAGGAGAAATAAAGAGCTTCCAGGACCGCCAAGATCTAAAAGATTATGCAACCACCAAGCCAGCACTACAAGAAATACTAAGAGGGGTTCTTTAGAGGAGAAATGAACCCAAGATTGACACAAAACAGTAATATACAGAGATAAATTATAGAAACATGAACTCCATAGGCAACATGATGTCAATACAAACATATCTATCAATAATCACCCTCAATGTGAACG
>PITA01010753.1:0-70218 GCA_004023965.1 Spilogale gracilis | reverse complement strand
TAATTTAATGTTCTTTTTTTTTTTTTTTAAGATTTTATTTATTTATTTGACAGAGAGAAACACAGCCAGAGAGGGAACACAAGCAGGGGGAGTGAGAGAGGGAGAAGCAGGCTTCCCGCCGAGCAGGGAGCCCGATGTGGGGCTCGATCCCGGGTCTCCGGGATCATGACCTGAGCCGAAGGCAGTTGCTTAACCAACTGAGCCACCCAGGCGCCCCTAATTTAATGTTCTTAAAAAGATTTATTTATTTGAGAGAGAGAGAGAGAGAGAGAGAGAGAGAGAGACACACACACACAAAGAGAGCACAAGCAGGGGGAGTGGCAGGCAGAGGGAGAAGCAGGCTCCCCACAGAGTGGGGAAGCCTGGTGTGGGACTCATCCCAGGAACCTGAGTGGAAGGCAGTTGCTTAACCACCTGAGCCACCCAGGAACCCTTGACAAATGTTTATCCAGCCTGCGCTCAGTTTTAGGCGCCAGAGACGTGGTGACGGGGTAGTCACCATCTTTGGCCCTGTGGCCAATGCTTCGAGTGGGTGAGACAAAATAAACAGGTAATAACAATACAGAGCAACAGGCTACGAAGGGACTGCGTGGATGACTTTAGAAGGCAGGGTGGGGGGACAGCAAAGGCTGCTCGAGAGAGGCCACGTCTGAACTGGCACCTGGATGAATGGATGTCAGGAAAAGCAAGCAGAGATCACCAGAGAGGTGAAGATGAGCTTCTTGGGTTTGCAGAATAACTAGAAGGCCCATGTGCCTGGAGCAGAGTGAGTGAATAAGAGGGTGGGGAAAGACGAGGGATGTGGAACAAAGTACAAAGCTTACGTTTTTATCCTGAATGATAGAACTTCACACAGATCCACAACATGTATACATTTCATGTAAATTCATAAACCTTTAAAATTGGAGTTGCTCCAGGACCCAAAGCGCTGTCCTATCTCCCACTCCCACCCCACTCCAACAGTCTTCTGAAGCATTCCTAAGGAAACTCAGAATTGGATGGGGGCTGGGGGAGGGCAACTAGAAGTCCCACATGTAATCCAACCCCCCCCCCTTTACAGATGGGGAAAGCAAGGCTGAGAGGAGGTGAAAGTGGAAACTTCCCTGTAGGAGTGAGTGGGGGAAGGGCCACCGTCACTAGTGGAGGTAGGACTAAGGGCATAGCAAGGAGCTCTGGTTGTCCAACCATCAGCTGGAGCATTTGGCAATCTAGAGGTTTACTGACTCACAGTGGGAGTGTAGACAAAAAGCACATCTTCTCTTCCTCAGGTACACTGGCTGGGGGTGAGGTGGGATGCAGTGGAGAGGTTAAGGTGAAGGGTAGGGAGGGTTGGGGGTGTGTGACAACCCATTAGGGGTCTTAGGAAGTACCCCTCTTAATTACTTAGCCTGTCTCACTTGGATAGGGCAAATTGGGTGGAGAGATAGGTGCCCCACCTGAGCCCCTGTCCCTAACACCCAAGCCCTTTCCCCTTCAGGGTTAAGAGCAAGGACATAGGACGGCTGCCTAGGGTTAACATCTTTGCACTTCCTCTTACAGGCTGTGCCATTTTAACATGTGTGCTCCCAACTCAAATCCAGGCTAAACTCAGACTCAGACCAGCAAAGTGTGACTTCAAATCTCCAGTTCTTAACCATCAGCTATTGGAAAGTCTTGGGGATGAGACACACGGGGCAAATACAGAGGACAGACTGGCAAACCCACGCAGACACATGCCCACTTCCGTCTGGGTACACTGAGGCAGGGTACCTTAAATAGACTGTGCCCACTGCCTCCCAGGGAGTGATTCCACGGGGCACCACATAGGACCAACGTTTCCAAACAGCAGTCACCCAGCCCTCTATTCTAGCTTCTTCCCTCTGGGTGGTGCAAAGGCTCAGGGTGTAACCTCAGGGTGGGGCGCTGACTCGGTTGCTGCGGGCAGCCCTGGGAGCGTCTCAATTCTCTTTCCACCTTGCAGCTGGGCAACCCACGGCTTAAAAAATCAGAGAACTTGGCCCAAGCGGATAAGCTACCGAGGCGGTACCAACAGCTCCGCACGGGTGGAAGAACTGAGCACTGAGGAAGGCCCAAAGCCCTTTACAGGTTAAAACCAAGAAGCTGCTCCGCCGAGGCCTAGAGAGGCCGCGCCCCCCTACCCTGTTTCCCCTTCACTTCCAACTTCCGGGCGGGGCGCCACTTCCGGTTCCGGCGGCGGGCTACAAAGCTCTGCGCCCGGTAGGTGGTTTCCTTTTCTCCGCGTCGGTTTCGGGCTTCGACTCGGCTCGCGAGGCGCCCCCGCCCCCGTTTCCCCCACCCTCGGAGGTGGCACCTGCGCAGGTGAACGCGCCCTCTCCTTCCTTCCCTCCCAACCGCCTCTCTTTTCCGGACGCACGGTCTGTTGGGATCGGGAGGCCTCGGAGGCGGCCGCCGCCCTCGGAACGGAGAAGCCCTGCTCGGGGACTCTGCGGGCCGCTCGGGCTGGCGTGGCGTTGGATCTCGCGTCAGCTCGGGAGGAGGAGGTCCTGGTCTGAAGCCCTAGAAGTCTTTTTCCGGTCCGACCTAGGCCCTCGGAGCCGCGCCCATGTGGTGGGAGGAGCCTGGCTCAGCTCCGGGCCTAGACGCCGGGAAATTTCTGCTCAGTGGGGTGGTCCCACCTCCTGGTCCCGCGACCTTGGGCAAATCCCCTCTCGTCACGCCTCTGTTTGCGTGTGAATGGAAATAACAGTAACGGTTTGCTCTGTTTGCGTGTGAATGGAAATGACTGTAACTGTCCTTGGTTATCCGGAGGATTGGGTGAGGGAAAGCTTTCGCGGAGGGTCTGGCGGGTAAAATTCAACAAATAGCTTGGGCTGCGGCTGTTGACAGCTGGGGCAGTAGAGAGTCAGATTGAGAGTTTAACTAGAGTGGCTGAGAGGATCACATAGAAGAGTGTAAACTGCTCAGTACAGTGTCAGCCAGGAAGTAAGTGCTCAGGAAGTCGGCATTATTAACGGATGAGGGTAAGCGTTGTGTCTGGTCATTGCTCTTCAAAAACTGATAGGATTTATAAACAGGGTAAATCGTGGAGTTGGTCCTTCTTTCAGATCCAGCCCTGAGAACTGGCCTGGCAATTCAGACTGTTCTTAGAAGTCGAGGTTGTAAAGACCTCTGGGACCGGGAGCTAGAAGTATTAATAAACGGTTGCTTTCCTAAGTGTATTACGGGTTTTTCACTCAGAAGGGTTTTGGGCAGGAGGAGAATGTTTGCTTCCTTTTGGATTAGAAAAGTAATACATAGCTGTAGTTAAAAAGAAAGCAATATAGAAAGATACGGAATGGAAAATGTTTTCTCTGCCCCTGCTCCTCAAAAGTAAGTACAAATAAAGGTAGTGTTTGTGGGTAGATTGGGTCATCTATGCTAATATATGTATTTTAATTTCCCCAGGTGGAATCATACTACACATAACCATCTGCCCCTTAGGTGGTGATGTGTTATGGACGCCTCTCTGTATCAGCACTCCCAGGCTGAGTACTGAGTTCATGCTTCATAAGACTGTACTGATTCTGCTGAATGGCTGACAATAATTGTTTCCCTGTTGGTCACTTAGGTTCTCAGGATTTTGCTTTCTCACATTTTATCCACCCTTTCCTTGACTAAATATTTCCTTTTTCTTCAAGACACCCCTGAGTTATGGGAATGTTTTGCTTTGGGCTTCATCACTCTAGGTTAGTGACAGCTTACTTTTGGGGAAGAGTACATGCTGTTGATTGAGCAAAAACCCAGGTAATATAAAAAGAATAATTGTATTCCAAGAATATCCAAACTTCAGGGTCTGGAATCAATTCAGGTTACCTAGAAAATGGGTCACAGAACATTTGAAGGCGAGGTGACTAAGGGCTGAGAATGAGTTAATACAAGGCAGCAGGTCCAGTTGGCCTCTGTCAGTTACCCAGGAAGTTGAGACAATTTCAGAGGCCAAGGGATTTTAAGTGTCAGTGGACTAGGGAGGAATTAGGTCTTGCTGGAAGGGTTTGTTAATGAAAAAAAGAGATGGCCTTTGAAAATCCACCACATAATAGGAGTTGGACTCTTTGATTGGACATACCTTCATGTGGAAATTAGTCATTTCTGCACTGTCACTTGAAGTCTCTCTCGTCTCTCTTTTTTTTAATAACATAGATTGTGGTTTACTTGTACATAACCTTTCTCTTGGACTGGGGCCCTAAGCCTTTTCTTCTGGCACTTTACACGTTGTGTGTTTCTCCTCCCCACCCCCACTACAGCTGGTTTTAATCTTGGACCTGACAGTCATCCAGAGTTGGATATGTATGCTACTAGGATTCTGACTAATTTAGTTTCCCTTATACTGATTAGGGGAACTTAGAGATTTTATTTATTTATTTGAGAGAGGGAGAGAAAGAGCATGCACTGGTGCCAGTACCTGTGAGCAAGGGGAGGAGCTGAGTGGGGAGACAGAGACTGTATCCAGCCCCCTCCCTGCTGAGCTTGGAGATCATGACCTGCTGAAATGGAGAGTCAGACTTCTAGTGAGCCTCACAGGCGGCCCTTATTAGACTGATCAGAGGAACTTGGGATCTGATCTCAACATAGAGGCTTTTATATATTTTTTTTCTTTTTTGTAAAGAGGGGATTTAGGTTTAACCCTGATGATAGCTCCTGAAGTATTTTTTATTTTATTTATTTTTAAAGATTTTATTTATTTGAGAGAGTGAGCAAGTGAGCAGGAGCACAAGGTGGGGGGAGGAGGAGAGAGAAGCAGGTGCCCACTGAGGAGGGAGCCTGACCTGGGGTTTGATTCCAAGACCCTGAGATCGTGAGCTGAGCCCAAGGAAGATGCTTAACAGACAGCCACCCAGGCGCCCCCTGAAGGACTTTTTAACACTTGTTATTCCTTCATCATGAAAGAGATTGGGGCAGGGGATAGAAAAGACAGCAGAGTAGATGTCAATGAAAAGACCTTTATCTCTTATATTTTAGTACTTCCTCATAACTTGCTTTTTTTTTTTTAAGATTTTATTTATTTATTGAACAGAGAGAAGCACAGCTAGAGAGGGAACACAAAGAGGGAGAGAGACAGAGGGAGAAGCAGGCTTCCCGCTGAGCAGGGAGCCTGATTCGGGGCTCAAACCCAGGACTCTGGGATCATGACCTGAGCCAAAGGCAGCCGCTTAATAACTGAGCCACCCAGGCGCCCCATAACTTGCTTTTGGACATACATACACTCTGTAAAGGATATTGGAAGAAGCAAACATCTGTGATATTAAAGATTTCCCCCACCTCTATAAATCATGTGCATGCATAGTTTGTTGTTTTAACATAATGTAAAATACTTTGTAATGCAGGGAAAATGGATGGAAGATTCTCTGGTTAGTGAGGCCAACATTCTTCATTCTTTCTGCTTTGAGAATCTGCATTCTTCATTTTGGTAAATTGCTGGCACATTTTTCTCAATTGTGTTAATTGATCCAGAGGAAACAGAAGTAGAATTTCTAGTAGCTTTTATTAAGAAACTCTGTTAAGATCGGAAAGCCAGTGGAACTTGGGTCTGGATCAGATCCACGAGATCAAGGTGATTTTAACAGTCTCTGGTCTGTTTTTGCTGAGCCTGTCTTTTCTCCGTGTTTAGGAGTCTGCAACCTCCTTTTCCAGAGTTCCAGAATGGAGACTGAAGGGTACCTAGAGACACAAAGAAATAGAGAAGTCCAGAATGATGAAATGAGGTCACCATCAAATGAGATGATGGCAGAGGAGCCAGAAGTTGTTCTAATATCAGCTCCCCAGGTCCAGGCTCCACGAGAGCCTTCTGGGCTTCCACCAGAGAGCCTTGACGAAGACTCTGTCGAAGACCTTGAGACCCCACCACGAAGGAATCCTCCCAACGCGGCGGCCTCCAGGCAGAGGTTCCGGAAATTCCGCTATGAGGATGCAGCTGGGCCCAGGGATGTCCTCAGACATCTCCAAGAGCTAGCTGGACAGTGGCTGAGACCCGATATTCACACAAAGGAGCAGATTGTGGAGATGCTGGTGCAGGAGCAGTTCCAGGCTGTCCTGCCCGAGGAGCTCAGAGCTCGGGCCCAGAGATGTCAGCCGGGGGTCAGGATCACTGGCTAAGTCCTGCCACAGGGTTCTTGCTCGGCCTACATGTGAGAAGTAACCAAACATTCTCTTCTGTTACAGGAGCCAACGACATTCATGGGGAAATGTGAACCTCGGGGTTGTTGTTTGTGTTTAGCTTGCCTTTGACTAGTTGTAATAAGAATCCATCAAAACCCATGTTTGGACCTCTCTCTGGCTGAGGCAGCTCTAAGTCCTGGGACTGAGCTCCAGAAAGAGCTTCTGTTAGGACAATCAGCCTATTGCTTGTTTTTGCTCTGCTGAATGCCTCCTTTTTTGCACTTTCTGACATGCTTTAATATATTGTTATGTATCCAAAGAGGTAATTGCTTCAACTTTCAGAATTCTTGATTCTTGCTGTGGCGGCATGAATGGAAGCTTCTGTAACCCCACCAGTAACTCATCTTAGATGTCCTTAAAATATTAAAAGTTTGGTCCTTAATCACAGTGTCCTGTGGTGATTTACCAGTTTAGCTTTTTTCCTCAGCATTTGAGAAAGTTGAGATAATTATGAGGATTAATGTGAGCTAGAGATAAGATAGGGGCAGGTCGGGCCTTTGTGTGCAGTCAGAATTTAAGTTCCAATTGAGAAGGGGATAAAACGGGGGGTTCCCAGGTAAGTAACTCTTAGATCTATTTGATTTGCTCTTTCCCCGTTTCCGTGGCCTGTGTTCCACAGCTTGAACTCACTCTGAAGCCATCTGACTATTCTCTGCTGCTCTTCCTGAAACAGGTGACCCAGGCTTTCTGTGTGTGGAGACCTGTGCTTTGGTTGCCGCTGAGACAGCAGTCCAGAGCTGTGGCTGTGACAGAGAGTGAACAGCTGCTTTTCCTCAGCGTGACCCAGTCTGCCCCTGTGGCCTGGCTCCTGGATTTATATAGCCGCTCCTGTAGCCAACTTGGTGCCAGTTCAGAAACTAATCTTTGGGAGAGGGAACGGTTAGCTCCAGGCTGGAACTCGTGTATTCTGCCGGTGTGTTAATGCTCCCTGTGTCTTCAGGACTGGTCCAGATGCTAGGATTCAAATACAAAACCCAGCACGGAGGAGAAATGTATAGTTTTTGAAGAGAGAGGAAGATGTTGGGCTCTATGGGTAAGATCATTAGTAAAACTAGTCTTCCTTTTGGTATCTGATTTTGAGATATCACTAAGAAAACACTTTTTTTTTTTTTAAGGTTTCATTTATTTGAGAGCACACGGGGGTAGGGGCCGTGGGAGGGGGAGCAGGACAAGCAGACCTTCCCCCCCGCACAGAGCCTGATGTGGGGCTCAATCCCAAGACCCTGAGATCATGACCTGAACCAAAGTCAAACATTTGACTGAGCCACTCAAGCTCTCCAAACACACACCACACACAAGAGGGAAGAGGAAGTGGCCAGCCAGGGAAGTCAGATTTTAACTGAACTTGAGTGGGAGATGACAGAATCCCATCTTGAGAGAAGTGTGGAGATGCTTGGGGAATAGCAAATATTCAGAAGGGTGAACAGTGCCTTTATTGATTAGGTTAAGCTTTTCTTTCTTTTTAAAACCATTTTATTTTTTAAAGATTTTACTTATTTGGCAGGGAGCACAAGCAGGGGGAACAGTAGGCAGAGGGAAAGGGAGAAGCAAGCTTTCCCCTGAGCAGGGAGCTGGATGCATGGCTTGAACCCAGAACTCTGGGTGGCTCAGTTGTTAAGCGTCGGCCTTTGGCTCAGGTCATGGTCCCAGTGTCCTGGGATCAAGCCCCGCATCGGGCTCTCTGCTCAGCAGGAAGCTTGCTTCTCCCTCATACTCCTGCTTCTGTTGCCTCTCTCGCGCTGTGTCCCTCTCTGTCAAATAAAATCTTAAAAAAAAACAAAAAACAAAACCCTGTACCAGTTTCTCAGCTGCTTCGATGATCTGGAATATAGCCTTTGAGTAAAGGAGCCGACTTTCCAGGTGGCCCCAAAAGTTAGAACCTACAGGATTTTATAACTTGACGGAGGAGGTGTCTTACATTGAGTGAAGTTAGCACAGATTTTCTTAAGAGTTTGGAGCCAGGGGGTGCCTGGGTGGCTCAGTTGGTTAAGCGACTGCCTTCGGCTCAGGTCATGATCCCGGAGACCCAGGATCCAGTCCCACATTGGGCTCCCTGCTCGGCAGGAAGCCTGCTTCTCCCTCTCTCACTCTCCCTGCTTGTAATCTTAAAAAAACAAAAGGTTTGGAGCCAGAGAGTTCTCTTCTAGAGGCATTTCTTATGCCTTCTAGGATGTTCAGCAGCATCCACAATAGCGCCCCACTGATGTAACAACCCAAAATGTCTCCAGATGTTGCCAAATGTTCCTTGGGGGCAAATTGGCCTTTAGTTGAGAACTGATTAGACAGCAGAGTTCATCACAGATATGCCACAGATGACCTTTGGAACACTGGTCTCTTAAGCTTAATGCTGAATTGAGAAACATAGGAAAAGTGATATAAGTTGGGTTTCATATTGGAGTGTCTGGCTGGTTCAGCTGGTAGAGTGTGCGACTTAACCTCAGGACCATGAGTTCAAGCCACCCTTTGGGCACGGAGCCTACTTAAAATTTTTAAAAATTGGGTTTCATATTCTCTGTGTATGTTTGGGTAATGTCACCTACTCTGGAAAATCTTAAGTTCTTTGATACAAGGATTAAAATTATACCTCCATCTCCAGCCATGAGATGGTTTACTGTGTGCTAGGATAGATGTATTTGTGATTCATTTCATCCTTAATGTCATTTGACTTTACCTATTCATATAAATAGACCTGCTTCACAGTATAAGAAAATGAGATTCACCAGTTAGCGCAAGATGGCCAAGAAAATGGTGGAGCTGGGATCTAAGCCTGGGGTTTCTATCCCTGAGCAGGGAGCCGGACTGGGGGTCTCATCCCAGGACCCTGGGATCATGACCTGAGCCTTAGCTGACAATTTAGAATAACATTTCTTAGCTTCATTTGATAGAGAAAAAGTATAAAAACAAAAATGGCTCATAGTCTCACTTCCTAGGGAGCTTCCACTGACATTTTTCAAAGCAAAAGATATATTTGCACGTGGATAGAAAAGTCCAAAGGTATAGAAGGGACTAAAAGGAAAATGTAAAGGCTCTTTCCATTAACAGTCTGTTATGTAGCCTTCCAGAAAATACGAATTACACAGGAGTAAGCTTGTATACATGTGTGGGGGCACACACATATGTCCCTTTTTTATTGACACAAAGTGCATGTTTAGGTTATATATTTTTCTTGACCCATAAATGTTGGTGTCTGTTGCTATCAACATACAGAGATTTGGTTTATTTAAAAAAAAAATTTAAGCAGATTCAGAGTAGTTCCTTATATGGCTAATACCTAGCTTGATACTTTCAGCAAAAAACTCGAGGGAGAGGATTTAGGTATGGGGTCAAAACTCCAAAGCATAAGGGGTCTAGAGAGGTAAGTGGCAGAGCCACGACTCAACCCCTCACCCTCCACATCCTGAAAGCAGAGCTGATACAATTCGTCCCAGCGCTATGTCCCGGCAACCCTGTGGTCCCTGCTCTTTGCCATGGAAGTGAATTTACAGATGAGGTTCCTTGCCCCAGACAAACCCGGTAAGAGGAGAGGCTGGAGCCCATCTCCATTTCATCTGGCTCCTGCCCCATGTCCTTGCCCTGAGGTCACACTGCATGGATATCAAACAGCAGACCAAGTCCAGTGTTTCAAGAGCTCTGTGGGGATTTGAGAGGACAGTAATTCCCTGTCTCTATTGCCATCTCCTGAAACGATTCCTGTGCTTTCTCTTTGCTGTCTGCACGACCCAGCTACCGCTAATGTCTGTTATTGTCATTTTTTAAAAGATATTTATTTAGTTATCTGAGAGAAAGGGAGAGAGAGCATGAGCTGGGGGTGGGCCAGAGGGACAATCTCAAGCAGACTCCCCACTGAGGGTGAAGCCCAATGTGGGGCTGATCTGTGATGGATGAGATCACAACCTGAGCTGAAACCTGACGCCCAACCATGGAGCCACCCAGGCGACGCCCCTCCCGTTGTCATTTCCTGAGTCCATCTAGAGACTAGTTTTTGTTTTTGTTTTTTTTTTAAGATTTTATTTATTTATTTGACAGAGATGAAATCACAAGTAGGCAAATAGGGAAGCAGAGAGGGAGAAGGAAGCTGAGCAGAGAGCCCGATGCGGGCCTTGATCCCAGGACCCTGAAATCATGACCTTAGCCGAAGGCTGAGGCTTTAACCCACTGACCCACCCAGGTGCCCTAGAGCCTAGTTCTGAAGAACCCTAAACACTCTTAATTCTGTGAGAGGAAGGAGGAAAATGCAGAACAGTCTGAGGGAAGTCCTCAACTGTCCCCTGTGTCTAATTTTCCCTCTGTGATTCCTTTTTTTTTACTTCTTTCTTTTTTTTTAAGATTTTATTTATTTATTTGACAGAAACACAGCCAGAGAGGGAACACAAGCAGGGGGAGTGAGAGAGGGAGAAGCAGGCTTCCTGCCGAGCAGAGAGCCCGATGTGGGGCTCGATCCCAGGTCTCCAGGATCATGCCCTGAGCTGAAGGCAGTCGCTTAACCAACTGAGCCACCCAGGTGCCCCTCCCTCTGTGATTCTTTTGACTCCCAAGTTCTGTAAAAAAGTAATTTCATCTAGTTATCAAAAAATGTGCCTGCCAGATGGCTGCTGGTGAAAACCAGTGTTGGGACCACAAGGTAATATGAGATTCCTAGCAACTGGCTGGTGCCATGGAAAAATATGTCATCTATTGGGCAGCTGCTCCCCGAGCAGAGAGTGGGTGCCAGGGCCTGGCTGCTGGAGAGGAGGCCAGCTCTGTGGGGTGGGGGTGGGGGCATGAGAAGCCCACTGTGATGATGGTGGTGGCTGGAGCACTCAAGTGTGACTGGGCCCTTCCAGGAGCATCATGTGTGGTCACTTTCCATAGGCGGCTCAGTTCAATGCTCTTGACAATGGCTTGACTATTCTGCTAAAGCATTTTCCACCCACTGTCAGGCATTTATTGGACATTTTCCCTTGGCCTGGAATGTCTCTCCCCTATGCCTCCCCAGTCTTTGCCAACCTACTACTACTCGTTCTTTATTTCGCAGATAGGCATGGTCCCCTTCATGAAACCTTCTTTGCGGACTCAAATTGGCATCAGAAGCCCTCCTGTGAGCTCCTGTAACGCCTTAGCTTTAGTTACAGTCCCTGTTCATTCAGCAGATGTACCTGGTGTACCTATATGCCATACGTTATTCTAGGGATCACTGTGGTGCAGCGTCCGGCTGGGCCTCCAGGCCCTTTGTGGACTCCCTCAAGAGGGAATCTCTGTGTGCTTGGCCCCCAATGCAGGGTCTGCCCATGGTGGAGCCTCGAGGAACAGTTTGATTTTTGTAGGGGATGCCTGTTCACTGCCTAGTTGAAGGTTCTTCCTTCTAGGGAACACAGACAACTGTGTTTGTGGGAGACAATGGGAGGGGGCAGGTGGGGGGTGGCTGGGGATGGAGGAAAACAAAACAAAAACTTGCTTTGCTCAGGTGGCTGGCTTCCCTCTCGGTTCTGCACCTGACCTTGCAATGAGGTGAAGTTAACTACCCTTGGCTAGCTCTGCTTGAAAGCTCAAGGGTGCCTAGCAACAACCTGACAGCCCAGAATGGTGATTTAGAAGCTGGGTGTGTCTCGTGGGCAGGAAGCCACCGCACCACCCAAGCAGCCAGGGCCTCCCCTTCACTTCCTCTGAGCCAAAACTCCGCCTCCAAGTGGGGCCAGTACTTAGTGTTAGTCCTGTCTTAGCTCAAATTGGAGGTTCTGGCAAAGATAACCCCAGCCCTTAGGAGATGTGAGAGCTCAGATAAAAGTTGTGTCACCTCCCTGAGCTTCAAGTCCCACACCTGTCTTGCTCCATCTTATTCCCTGCTAGGGTCACCCTCCCACAGCAGCGGCAGCGCAGAAACATCCAGTAGATGCTAATATGGCTAATCTGCCTGGTTAGGGGAAGATTTAGTTAGTGATTCCTTCTCAGGTGACCTTTTCATCTTGTTTTTTTCTTCTGAGCCCCTCTGTTGAACTCTCCATCTTCCCATTTCTAATTTCTAGACATTAAATCTTGTTCTTAGCTTCTCATTTCTTCTATCCCATTTCTCTTTTCTTCCTTTTTAAGATTTTATTTTCTTAAGTGATCTCTACACCCAAAGTAGGCCTCGAACTCACAACCCTGGGAGCAAGAGGGATGTGCTCCACCAACTGAGCCAGCTAGGCGCCTCCCTTCTTTGCTTTTCTTATCTGCAGCCATTAAACCTTCCCATCAAGACTCATAAATATTCTACACCTCTTTAAAAAATCACAAGTGTGGGACGCCTGGGTGGCTCAGTTGGTTAAGCGACTGCCTTCGGCTCAGGTCATGATCCCGGAGACCCGGGATCGAGTCCCACATCGGGCTCCCTGCTCGGGCGGGAAGCCTGCTTCTCCCTCTCTCACTCCCCGTGCTTGTGTTCCCTCTCTGGCTGTGTTTCTCTCTGTCAAATAAATAAAATCTTAAAAGAAAAAAAAAAGAATTAGTTTAAAAAAAAATCACAAGTGTTTTGGGTTTTCAGGCCAATACTATTGTTAAAGTGAACTTTAATTTTTTAAGATTTTATTTATTTGGGAGAGAGAGAGAGAGTGAGAGAGAGAGAGAGCATGAGAGAGGAGAAGGTCAGAGAGAGAAGCAGACTCTCCCGTGGAGCTGGGAGCCTGATGTGGGACTCGATCCCAGGTCTCTGAGACCATGACCTGAGCCAAAGGCAGTGGCTTAACCAACTGAGCCACCCAGGTGCCCCTAATTTTTTAAAAAGATTTTTAGATTTTTATTTATTTGAGTGAGAGGGAGTGAGATCATGAGCCGGGGGGTGGGGGAGGGTAGAAGGAGAAGCAGACTCCTCTCTGAGCAGGGAGCCTGATATGGCGCTCAATCCTAGGACCCTGGGATCACAACCTGAGCTGAAGGCAGACCCTTGAACGACTGAGCCATCCAGGCGTCCTAATTATTTAAATTTAAGTATGACATGCATCCTGGAAATTGTATGACTGGATGAATTTGTACAAAGTGAGCATATCCCCAGAACCATGTCCGGATGAAGAGTTTAAATTTTTTTTTTTAAGATTTTTTATTTATTTGACAGAGAGAAACACAGCCAGAGAGGGAACACAAGCAGGGGGAGTGAGAGAGGGAGAATCAGGCTTCCCGCTGAGCAGGGAGCCGGATGTGGGACTCGGACCCAGGTCTCCGGGATCATGACCTGAGCTGAAGGCAGTTGCTTAACCAACTGAGCCACCCAGGCACCCTCGGATGAAAAGTTTAGCCAGCATGCCAGAAGTCTCCCTCAGGCCCTTTCCTACTCTTCAATTTCCTGAAAGTTTAGCTATTGTGCTTTCTGCTGCCGTAGAGTAGTGTCGCTCGTTTCTGAACCAAATGGAATCACACAGTGTATACCCTTTCGTGTTTGTTGTCTTGTGTTCAACATTATCTATATGAGATTCATCTACCTCTTAAGCCTTCTGCTTTTTCCATGCCTGCGTACCTGGACATATCTGTTCTTTCCTCTGGTGGTCAGCATGCCCCATTCTGGTCTGGCTATCCTGTGCCAGTCCTCTAGATTTAGATCAGCCCTTACTCCTTTGGGAAACCTTCCCTTATCGGCTCTGGGTTTGAATTTCAGCTTTTCCCTCTGCCAGCTACATGACTTTAGGCAAGTGGTACTAACCTCTTCATGTCTTGTTTTTGTTGAAGGTAATAATTTTTATATTCCAGAGTTCTTGTGAATTTCAAGTGAGATAATACATATTAAACACTTCAGACGATGCCTGGAGCATAGGAAGCACTTAGGAAATGTTAAGCATAGCTCTTTTGAATATTCTGCTTTTCTTTGATTCTCCCAGATACTTGTACAAACCCTTGCCCTAGCACTTGTTTTGATTATTGTTTTTCTCACCATGAGATCTTCGCTCCTTAAGTAGAGATTATGTCTTCATTCATTGTATTTCTTCAACAGGTAACTATTAAGTATACACTACATTCTAGCACTGAGGGTACAGTGGTGAAAGGAGTCCTTGAATTGACTTTTTAACATGGAAAGACAGATAGTAAGAATATTAAAAGGGTGAGATCATTTTGAAGAGTGATAAGACTATGAAAGAAAGAAACCAAAAAAAAAAAAAAGAAAGAAAAAAAGTAGCATGGTATGGTCGTGGGTTGGAACTGCTGCTCTAAGCTGGGTGGGGAGGAGGTCTTTTTAAAGAGTTGTTCTTTGAGAACGACTTGCAGGATAAAAAGGAACAGGCTCGCACAGAGCAGGAGCAGTCAGGGCAGCAAGTGCAAAGTCCCTGAGGCAGGCACAATAAGTTCAGTTCTGTCTGAGGAATGCCAAAGATGGCAGCATGGCAGGAGCCCAGTGAGTGAGTTCAGGGTTCTGAGGATTTAGAGATGTGGACAAGAGCCAGGAGAAGCCACTGAAAAGATTAAGTCGGGGTATATACCAGTTATCTTCGCATCCAAGGTACCTAGCATGTAATATACCCACTAACTGCTCAATATTGGTCAAAACACGCTCATGACAAATTGGTTCACATGAACAGTTCTCAGATCGTTTTTCAAATTAAAACTGCATCACCATACCATGTGCCTCTGGGTTTTTAACCAAACCCTACCAGTGCAGATGGAGTTGCTCAGTCGTTTCTAGACTTTCTTCTCCCCTATCCTATCTCATGCACCTTTCTTCAGTGACCCAGATTGTCTCCACCAGAGATCGTAACAGAGATGAAGGAGGCAAGCCTGGGCCAGTTAGAGAAAAGGCAGGTAGGAAACAGGTTTGGCTAGTTCCTCTCCCTTCTCTGACTCCAAGAAGGGTCCAGGTCCCTAGACAAGCGTAATGATGTGGCACAAAGTGGAGGAGGGAGGCTGAGCAGTGGGAGGGGCTCAGAGGGACAAGGTCCCTCAGTCGGAGCTGATGGAGTAGAGATGCAGCTGCAGCAGCCTCATGGCATGACAGTCACATCGGAGCCCATGTGGAGTCCTAGCAGCAGAGTGGGCCTGCTGGCATGGCCTGAGCCATGACCATGACCACTCAGAGGAGGGGAAGACCCAGCCAATAAATCAGGAGGGAAGGGTAGGCTTGCGTCTTGGACTTTAGGAATTTACACAACAGCAACCCTTCAGTTATAACTGTGAGACTATTTGTGTTAATTTCCAACCGTTATTTTTATGAAATATTACACACTAGGAAAAGCACACAAAGCAGATGTATAGTGCAACGAGTGATTACAAAGCAGAAATCCATGTCATCATCACCGAAGTCATGAAATAGACCACTGCCAGCACCACTCCCCCCATCTCTTCCAGATTACGAACTCCTTTAAAGGCTGCTAGCAGCCATATTTGTATAATAATCACTTCCTTGCTTTTCTTTATTTCATCACCTATGAATTAAGGGAAACCTTAAATTGGGATTTTCTCATGTAAATCCTAAAATGGAAGACCACTAAGAAGAGCCTCTTTCGTATGGATCCCCATCTTCTCGAGTAGATCTTGGCAGACCCTGGGAAGATGTGGTGGATTTCTGCTCTTCGGCATTTGTAGAGAATGCTATTTTGAGGCTTCTCTCCCTCACTATGTTTGAGGCACCTGAAGAGCAGTATGAGGGGTGTAAAAATGCACCCAAAGCTAAGCCCGCCCCTGGGAGCTTACAGTAGGGCACAGAAAGCATGGATAAGATTGACACAATAGGGCAAGGGCCTGAAGAAATCCTCAGGTGAATTCTATGGGAGATTCGAAGAAGTGGAGATCACTTTAGCAACTAGAAGAGGAATAGGCTTTGTGGGAGAAGTGGCAGTATGTTCATTCACACATTATTTATCACACATTTTTGAGGGCTGGCGGTGTGCCAGGAAATTAGGTAAAATGATACAAAAATGAGTATGGTAAGAACCCTGCCTGATCATGGCTTAATGGTTAAGTAGCACAGATACAAATGATTTTAATATAGTATGCTTTAAATACACAGTGTAATAGGAATAATGGGTTGCCTGGAGGTGTCAGGCAAGGCTTAGGAGCTGAGGTCCACACTAATCCTTGAAGGAGAGAAGAATAGGAGCTTGGCAGACAGGGAAGGGAATTGCTGGAGCTGCAGAAGCACAGAAGTGGGAAAGAACACAAGGTCAGTGTTGGCAAAAGGGACAGTTTATGGTGGGAAGGAGAGTGAGACTTGATAGGTAGCATGGGTGAGTGGGAAAGGTGTTCTAAGCAAGGGGAACAGCATGAGGAGGAGCAAGAAATCATGGCACCTACATTCATGATACTAGGTAATTTAGTCTTGTTGCTGCTCACACATGTAAGGTCTGTGATCAAAGGTGGGATGGTTAATTTTAAATGTCAACTTGCCTGAGGAATGGGGCCCCAGATACTTGGTTGAACATTACTCTGGGTGTGCTGGTCTGTGAGTATGTTTTGGGATAAGACTAACATTTGAATTGGTAGACCATGTAAAGCAGATGACACTCCCTAAAGTGGTGGGCCTCATCCAAGCAGTTGAAGGCCTGACTAAAACAAAAAAGGCTGATCCTCCTGTGAATAACACAGATTTTTTGGACTCAAACATTGACTCTTCCTGGGTCTTGAGCCGGCTGACTGTTGGACTTCCACTGAAACATCAGTTCTTGGGGCGCCTGGGTGGCTCAGTGGGTTAAAGCCTCTGCCTTCGGCTCAGGTCATGATCTCAGGGTCCTGGGATCAAGTCCCACATCGGGATCTCTGCTCAGCGGAGAGCCTGCTTCTTCCTCTCTCTCTGCCTGCCGTTCTGCCTACTTGTGATCTATCTCTGTCAAATAAATAAATCAAATCTTAAAAAAAAAAAGAAACAACAATTCTTGTTCTCATGTCTGAGGACTTGGACTGGACCCATACAATCAGTTGTCTTGAGTCTCAGCTTGTCAACTCACTGTACAGATCTTGGAATCTATCAATCTCTATAATTCTGTGAGTCAGTTCCTTTGAGTAAATCTTTTTAGATTAAAAAAATTATTTGTTTGTCAGAGAAAGAAAGAGAGCACACAAGCAGGGGGAGCAGCAGACATAGGGAGAAGCAGGTTCCCTGCTGAGCAAGAAGCCCAATGCGGGATACCATCCCAGGACCTTGGGATCATGACCCAAGCCAATGGAAGACACTTTAACTGACTGAGCCAGCCAGGCATCCCAGAATACACCTTTTTTGATAGGTAGATACAAACCAATACCGATCATTCTCTCTCTCCCATTGCTTCTCCCCTCTCCCTATTCCTCCTGTTGCCTTTGTTCCTCTGGACAACACTGACTAATACAGAAGGGAAAGGGAAATAACTTTGGAAAGGCAAATTGGTGACAGATCACAGAGGACACAGAATGCCTGGCTAAAGGACTTTGAATTTTATTTTGAAGGCAAAGGAAAAAACATCAAGTTTCCTGAGCCAGAAAGTGACTTAGTAGGAGCTGAGCCCTCGGAAGGCGAAGGTTGTGCTGTATAAAATGAATCAAAACAGAGATTGTCAGAGGAAGCCTCTAGAGATGGGATATGGTCTTTATGGGTGTGGGACCTCTGATGCAGAAAAGTTAGGAGTCCCTGGATGTACAAGTGTGCAGGGACCCGAAGCAGATACAGGCACAGCAGAACCAGAAGCAGGTGGGAACTGGAATGGTGTTAGTGGCACTGATGGGACTTGTAACTAGAAATTTGGAAATGGAATGGGAATAGGGGCTGGAGGAGGCAGAGATTTGGGAATCATCTAGAAGGTGGTGTCAAATGCCACACCAGGCGGCCATGGAGGGGCAGGGTGGCAGAATCTTGCAGTTGCAAATGACAGGAACTGACTCAAACTGGCTCAGGCAGTAGAGAGCATTTATCAGTTAATGGGACTGAAAATTGAAGTAAAACTAGATCCAAGGGCTCAGACAATGCCGGTAGGACTTGGTTTGACTGTCTCTTTCTTTCTGCTCTCTTTTCGCCCTCTGCTGTGGTCCTCGTTTCAGGCTGTTTCTCTCCTTGCAGTGGGAAGATGGCTGCCAGCAGGGCCACGGTGGCATCCTACCCTCAGCAAAGAGATTCATCAACTGGACAATTCTGACCAAGTTCCAGAATGGAATCTTGCTGGTTTTCATTGGGTCCTATGCTTGTCGCTGAAATGCTGCTAAAAGTCTCTGATTGGCTAAGCCTGGGTCAAGTGTCTATCCAGTCATCTCCTCTAGAGCCACAGGGATTGAGAATTGGGGTAGGAGCTGCTACAGAAACAGAAGTGCTGTTACCAGAAGGAGGAATGGACACCAAGCCGGTAATCATGGGAGAAGGGGAGCTGGAGACCCACGGGCTGCTCCTCCCGTTTGTATGAAGCATCTGCAGCCAGAGGAGCAGCAGGGAGGAGGCCCTAGGAGTCTGGGGTCCAGGCTGGCAGCAAGGGAAGGGGTAGACTGTGGGCTAATAGTAACGCTACTGCCTCCTGGGTCTGTGAAAATGTTGGGGAGGGCCATTTTGACAAAAACCTGACAAGAGAAAAGGCAACGTGCTAAGTGAGTCCTTGTTCTCCGAATAAAGGCAGGAAAAGCCAAGTGGTTGGGTGACACCCCATCAAGATATTGCTGCTTATGGAAAGGGCAGACATTGTCTGGGGACATTCATGGGATTGTGAAAGGGGATGAAGGAAAGGCCACTGCCAACTGCCTGTGCAAAGGGAGAAAACACAAGCAAATTTCCTCAAGTTTAAAAAACCAAGTTGATGCATTTTACAATAGTCAAAAAGTTACAGTAGCCGAAAACAATAGTAGATTGATTAGATAGATTGCAATGCCCATATGATAGAACATGACCTTTAAAAATGATGTTTCACTGGAGGTGGAAAGACATTCACAGTGTAGTTTTGAAAGAGAAAAAGAGAGCTTTTGTGCAGGAAGTGTGTATACACCTCTCTCCATCTCTATATATCCGGGAAGATGTAAGCCACAATGTTAATATTTTGCGTCAGTAGGGATTGGACCACAGCTGAAGCTTATCTTCTGATTTCTTTATAATCACCTTCTGGGTAGTTGATTAGAGCCAGCCCCTTGGGTCCAAGTCCCAACTCTGCCACTGCCTGGCTTGGCAACCTTGGGCAAGTTCCTTAACGCTTCTGAGCCTCTGTTCATTCATCAGTAAATGGTTCTTAACTGGTAATGGTTCTTAACTGATAAAGTAGTTGTGAGTATTACATTATCTACTATTACATGCAAAGCTGTTAGTAACTTGCCTATAGTAAATACTAAAGAATGTAGTTATTCTTACTGTGCAATTGAAAAGTCCAGAAGAAAATATGACTATTGTATCAGATGTACTGGAAATAGGTGTCTTTCTCGGTCAAATGGCTGTGGTAGTCACCAATAAATAAGCATTACGAAGATAAGCGATTTTCTTGTAACACTGGGAAACATCTGAGACTAAGGCTGAGAGTTCCTATTCTCCCAAAGCCTGCACACTAGCAGGAAAGACAGATGATAAAACAGGTGCTGTGACGTTGGGGTGATCAGGAAGGCAGTGACATTTGAAGGCTGAGAGCCAACCAAAGGCTGCTGAAGAAGAGGAAACCAAGGGAAACAGAGTGCGAGGCCTTGAGCTGGGAGGAAGTCCCGGAAGCAAAAGACTGCTGAAGTGACTGCAACGAGAACAGAACAGTGTGGTGTAGGCAGATGAGCAGCGTGGCGCGCCAAGAAGGACCCAGGGCAGGCCTGGGATGGGGGTGGTCTCAGGCAAGTCATTGCCAGCAGATAGGTCAAACCCTCCGTCTTCTTTTGCAAAATAGGGATAGTGATACTTTGCCTCAGAAGGTTGAAGGGAACAAAAGCATTTTTAGTGGCAGCGCTTTGCAAATGACTGTAGTGTCATTACAAACACAACCGTCAGAGAAAGAGGTGCAGAGCTTGGCACCAACTAGTAAGTCGCACTGGTCGGCGCGTGCGCGGTAACTGCCCAGACCCGGGCGGGGGATGAATTCAGGCCCCGCCTCCAACCGCTCCGCCGGGACTCGCCTTCGGGTCCCGCCCACTTTCGCGGGTACCCAACCCTGCGTCGCTTGCGTGCTGACGTCAGGCGCGTGCCCCTGTCCGGCAGTGGAGGAGACCCCGTGCAGTGCTGCCAACGCCCCGGCGGTGAAGCTGAGGTGAGTGCGGGGCCCGAGGCTCCCCGCGGGAGCGTCTCCCCCATCGTCCTGTCCCCACCGCGCGGTCCCCGGCCTCTCCCCGTCCGCGGGGACTCCCCGCCTATGGGATTCTAGGAGCCCTGGGAGCGCGGGGCGCGGGAAGTGCCCGGCTCGCGCGGCGCCGTCCGGGCGAGCGCGGGTCCGGGTTCTGTCGGGGAACGGAGGAGAGAGGGTGGCGGCGGGGCAGGCGGGGGCGCTCGGCCGCGGAGAGGTGCGCGGCCAGGGCGCAGAGTGCCGGCCTGAGGGCGCGGTCGGGGCCGGGCTGTCACCGGGCAGCGGCGGAAGGAAGGGGTCACACCCATCCCGGCCGCCTGGGTCCCTCTCCCCCCCGGTGCAGCCCCGCAGGCTCGGAGGGCCGGCGGCGGGCCGGGGTGCGGATGGCGGGGCCGCGGAGCCGCTCGCGGGTGGCTCGGGCTCCCGGGCCGGGTCCGCCTGCTGCGCCCGGGCTTGGACTTCCTGCTTCTCCGGGCGCTGCCGCGGACATTTTGCGGCGGGCGGGGGGGAGGGGAGCGGAATCGCTAGCGCGGCAGGGAAGTGGCGGCCGGGGAGGAGGGCCGCTTGTGGACTGTCCCGGGCTGTGCCTGCGTCGCGCTTCCCTCCGGGATCCCGCGGTCCCGGGGCCCGGCGGCGCCCGGGTCGTTGTTTCTCCAGGCTCCTTTATTCCGGCCCTTAGGTTGAGTTTCTAGCACCATTTCCGTTTGCTTCTCCAATTCTCCCAGTTTGTTTAGTTAAAGCTTTCCTTTCAGGGAGTTACCTAACCACCTCTCGAAACTGTCGTTCTGCTGCTTGCTTAATTCCTCTTATAAGGGTGAAATTTTCTTTGTTCATTTGTTTTTCCTCCCCTTTAAGTCCAAGAGAAATGCAGTGTGGAGGGTTACGTCATCGCAATATAAGGGGTGAGAGTTTTAACTCCTACAAGTCAGGGACTCGCCGAATGAAGACAGCGCTTTGCAGCCTCGGTTGGGCACTCAGTGGCACATCCTGCCTGCTTCCCAGTGCATCGTGTTCATAGACAATCCTTTGAAATCTTTTGACCGTCTCAAAGGCATCTAAAAGGAAGGTTTAAAATCTCAAGAGTAGCTTGTGCCAGGGAGTATAGCGTAAGACAACACCTATAGCCACTTGTGTAGACAATAACTTTAAAGATCTCGTTGCAGTCAAATGAAGTGATTGCGGGAGCATTTCTTTGGTCCAAAATGATTTTTCCAGGCTGTTAAACTTGTCCCATATGACTTACTGATGCAAAGTACAGACCTAAGTCTCTCACGTTTTGTGGCAAGGGTGTGGTGGAAAGAGAATAAGTTCATTTTAGGCTTTATGTTTGCTTGCTAGACAATTTAATATTGTAATTAAAAACGACGTTTGGATTTTTAACCAAAAACACTTAATATCTATTTTCAGACCTTTGGATCACAATATTTGTTCCTCAGAATGTTAGATAAATCCTCTGTTGTGTGTCCTTTATTGATTTCAGGAATATAGCACAGAAAAATATTAGCATTGTAAAGCAAATGAGATCCTGTTGTGTAATGGCATTGTAATAAGGGTAGTTCATGTTGGAACAAGTACTTTCTATTGTTTCTCTTACATGTAGAGAGAACATTGCTTGTTAAGAAACACTTTAAAGAAGTAGGTTTAAATTAACTTTCTGTGGTGTGTAGGTGTTGTAGTTGGATAGGTATTGAGCTTGGATCTTCTGAAATACATGTCATAATGTGGTATTTTGTTTTAAAAACGCTCTGTTGCGTTATTTCTTGAGACTTCTACATTAAAGGAGTTTAAATATACATACATCAATTTGCATATTTCCTTTTAAAATATAGCAGATTGCTAAATTTACAGTTTTTTTTAAACTGAGGGAAGGAGATAAGAGATTGATAGTTACTGAGGATTAAAAATAAGCTGTTTTCCAGTAACTTCTTCAAGACCCAGAAGATACCACATCCTCTTAAAATGTTTTCTGACCAAAACCTGTATTCAGTTAAACTTAGTTTTTTGGGAGTCTAAGGCCCATGTTAACAGCAGTGGAGGTCAGGGCGTAAATCAAACATCTGTGAAATTCTTAAAGCTCAACAAGACCAAATCTTGACGTTTTCTGTAATTTCAAGATTGGTTTTCCTTTATTCAGATAATCTTTCTGCTTAGAACTTTATGGTCTATTAGAAAACAGTTTTAGGTTATTTTTAAGATGGTTACACTAAAATATTTTGATTCAAAAGCTGTTACATTTGGAAAAGTTTGAAGTACAATTTACTGTGCCTGTCTGGGAGTAGTATCTATAGGCATTCTTGGGAGTAAAAGTCAGATTGTCCTTTTGTTTTGTAGATACATTTTAGATGCATTTCTTTAGTGTTTTTAAGGTCTTTTTGAGAGGATAAGGAACACAATGAGAAGTACTTCAGTCTATAAGGGCTTCCTCTTTAGTGGGAGGAGGGATTACTATTTTGTTAACTTATGTTCCATAAATAGTTCTTCCATGTATCCTCCTATATCAAAGGGCTTCATTCTAGGCTCTTTTGAGAATGCCTTATTCAGTGTTCTCTTTCAAATCTGTTAGTGTTCCCCACCGGAATGAAAGTGATATGGGGGCAGGACTTTGACCTGGCACCTAGAATATCTAGCACTTAGAATAGTGCCAGATATATAGTAGGTCTCAAGACATGCTTGCTGGGACGCCTGGGTGGCTCAGTTGGTTAAGCAACTGCCTTCGGCTCAGGGCATGATCCCGGAGACCTGGGATCGAGTCCCACATCGGGCTCCCTGCTCGGCGGGAAGCCTGCTTCTCCCTCTCACTCCCCCTGCTTGTGTTCCCTCTCTGGCTGTGTTTCTCTCTGTCAAATAAATAAATAAAATCTTAAAAAAAAAAAAGATTTAAAAAAAAAAAAAAAAAAAAAAAAAAAAAAAAAAAAAAAAGACATGCTTGTTAAATCAATGAATTTAATGATGTCTGAGGGTTAACATTTTCTCTTTCTGCCTATTCCATAGGCTTGTTTACTGTGTTTCCTGACACTTGTGCTTGCTCTGCTGTATCCATATGCAGGCTCCTTGAAGTGATGATTACTAATGCCCTCTTGCTTGATCTTATCCATCTGTTTAGTCCAGTGTCTTCTGCAGCTGTAATGTCTGGACTGTTCACCATTGCTTAGAAAGTTTTTTCTGATGACCAGTTTTTATTCTTCTAAAAATTATTTAGACTTTAATGTTTGTTTCTTTCCTCTCTTTCTTTTGTTTGCTGTAGTATCTTATTTTTGCCACTTACTCCCCTCTGCTCAACAGTATCACATTTCTGAACATGTTATGCTTTGTTCCTTACCAGTTTCTACTTTTATTTTTTTTAAGATTTTATTTATTTGACAGTGAGAAACACAGCGAGAGAGGGAACACAAGCTGGGGGAGTGAGAGAGGGAGAAGCAGGCTTCCTGCCGAGCAGGGAGCCCGATGTGGGGCTCGATCCCGGGTCTCCGGGATCATGACCTGAGCCGAAGGCAGTCGCTTAACCAACTGAGCCACCCAGGCGCCCCACCAGTTTCTACTTTTAGTTACAAATCCTTTCAGTCCAAAATATTTTTACTAAAGCAATTTTCATTACTTGTTATTTCAGTTATGTCTGCTACTGCTGCTGTTAAATTCCTGGATGTTAAAACTCTTCTTTATTAGTTGCCCCTGGGACACTGGTCTCGATGCTTATTGCATGAAGTTAAACCAGGTGTTTTTTGTTTTTAAGTTTTTAATTTTTTCAGGATTTTATTTTATTTTATTTTATTTTTTTTAAAGATTTTATTTATTTATTTGACAGAGAGAAACACAGCTAGAGAGGGAACACAAGCAGAGGGACTGAGAGGGGGAGAAGCAGGCCTCCCGCCAAGCAGAAAGCCCGATGTGGGGCTCGATCCCGGGTCTCCAGGATCATGACCGGAGCCGAAGGCAGTCACCCAACCAGCTGAGCCACCCAGGCGCCCCTCAGGATTTTATTTTTAAGTAATGTCTACACCCAGTATGGGACTCAAAACCTCAAGATCACGAGTTGTGTGCTGTACCAATTGAGCCAGCCAGGCACCCCGTGAAACCAGGTGTTTTCCTTCTTTTAAAAAAAAAATACTGTAGGGGTGCCTGGATGGATCAGTCGGTTAAGCGTCTGACTCTTGATTTCAGCTCAAGGTCATGATCTCAGGGTGGTGAGATAGAGCTCCATGTGGGGCTCTGTAGTCAGTGCCCAGTCTGCTTCAGATTTTCTCTTCCTCTATCCCTTCTCCCACTTGTGTATGTGATCTTTCTCAGATAAATAAAACATTACAAAAAATACTGTAGAGAAATATTTCTGAAATATTGAGCTATTATGCTGAAGTCCAGAATAGTTTCTAATATAGGAAGAAACTGTTATCGTTAAGTCCTGGGATTCACCAATGATTGGCAGTCTGTCACCTCTGTTGCTCACTCAGTTCTTTAACTCCTGTCTAATTTTTTCCTAAAGTAAGCCATTTAGACTTGCTGTCTTAATTCTGCTGTCGTGGGAGCTTTACTGCTGGTATCATATTTAAAGGTGTAGATTCTGGAACCAGACTGCCCAGGTTCAAGTCCTGCCATATACTGTCTGTGTGCAGTCTAAGTAATGTGTTTGTGACTTAGGTTTACCTTCTGTAAAATAGGGCCAGCAGTAGTCCCTACCTCAGTGTTGTTATGAGAGTCAGATCAGTTAATCTATGTGAAGTACTTAGGACAATTCACTGGCACATACTAAGTGCTCTATAGCTGTGTGTTGTTATTATAACCTCTGTCAGGCCCTCATGTTTGAGAAGCTGGGTTTTCCACCCAAATCAAAATTTTAGTAACCGCCCCTCCAGATTAATTCATGAAACTATAAAAATTATTAAATGAAGTGGAGATTGTTGCCTGCTTTAAGTTTTTGTCCATTATCTTAACCAGTGTTACATAAACGAGGGTTTAAAGTCAAATACAGTGTGGACTATGGACCAGCAACATAAGATTGCCTTGGAGTTCTGTCCCAGTCCCCTGAATCGGAATCTCCATTTTAACAAGACACCCACATGATTTTTATGCACATTAAAGTGTGAAGCATCCTCTTTAGGACTGCTAGAGGGATATCTTAAGGGATTTTAGAAACAGCATTGGGTACTTCATTTTTATTTGTCTTCCTGCTTAAGTATGAACTGGTTTCTTTAAGGCAGTGTACCAGAATTTATTGCAAGGATCCTAACCTGAAAGTGAGTGAAACTGGTTTGGTTTTAAAACAAGTGTGTTACAGGGATGCCTGGGTGGCTCAGTTGGTTGAGCTTCTGCCTTTGGCTTGGGTCATGATCCCGGAGCCCTGGTGGGATTGAGTCCCACATGGGGCTCCTTGCTCAGTGGGGAGCCCGCTTCCCTCTTTGCCTGCTTCTTCCTCTGCCTGCTGCTCCCCCTGCTTGTGCTCGCTCTCTGACAAATAAATAAAATCTTTAAAAAAAGATTAAAGTGAGTTACAATGTCTTGCCTGTTTTGTAAGAATCGCCTGTTTGTGCTCACTATCAGGAGGGTAAAGTTGTTAAAGTACCATTGCCCGCTTAATCATTAAGTTCTAGCGTAGAATATCAGTTACACATTTGAACTCACATGATGTTTATTAAAAACATTGTTAGGAAGAGCATATGATTGGGATAATTCCTGTAACAGTTGATTATGAAAACAGATGAACTACGAAGCTGGTATTTAGCTTTAAAGGACTCAGTTGAATTTTTTTCTGATAACTTTTTCTTAAACTGTTTGGTGTAGGAGAAATCCCCCAGTACTGGACTTGTGTAGCTTTAGAGTAGTGTTTCCTAATCCTTTTCAAATCAAGACAGATGTCGAAAAGTATTCATATGCCTCACTGAAGTGAAAGGTTAAGGCTCCTCTTGGCTGGCTAGACACGTTGCAGACCCCAGGAGAGCTGGGGGAGCAGTGTCTCAGGCACACCTGTGTCAATTGTTTCAGGTGGCAGTAGGAAGCCATCTAGTGTTGGGTATTAAAGCACAGCCACCCTTTTCGGCCAAAAAGATTATCGCTCTTTGCTACTCCTTGGGGAACAGAAGAGATTGAGAACAGACCAAATGAAGAGAAAATGAATCAGGGTGAGAACTGGAGGTAGCATACAAAAAGGCCGTGTTAATTCTTATTAAGGAGTATGAGGGGACGCCTGGGTGGCTCAGTTGATTGAGTGACTGACTGCCTTCGGCTCAGGTCATGATCCGGGAGACCCGGGATCAAGCCCCACATCGGGCTCCCTGCCCTGCGAGAAGCTTGCTTCTCCCTCTCTCACTCCCCCTGCTTGTGTTCCCTCTCTGGCTGTGTTTCTCTCTATCAAATAAATAAAATCTTTAAAAAAAAAAAAAGTATGAGAAGATTGCTTGTAGAGGAAGCTTAAGTGAGGTTTCAGCTATCAGTCCATTTGTTTTGTTTAAGAGTATTTGTAATTTTGTTTTGCTTTGAAATATGTTTAAAAGCAGATTAAGAGCTGGGGCGCCTGGGTGGCTCAGGTCATGGTCCCATGGTTCCAGGGAGCCTGCCTCCCGCCCCCCCGCTTTGAGAAAATGGACTGGAAGGCATAGTGTCTGGTGGTAATCTCCATTAGATTGAGGGACTGTTGATGTAGCCAAACAACGCTTGCTATGGATAGAAAATGGGAACAATTTTCTCAAGTTCCAGAGACACATGAATGGTAGAGACTTCGGCAGAGGCCATGGATGATCTGTTCTTGGTGTATTAAGCTCCACTCAAGAGATGTTGCATTCTTGGGGCGCCTGGGTGGCTCAGTTGGTTAAGCGACTGCCTTCGGCTCAGGTCATGATCCTGGAGACCTGGGATCTAGCCCCACATCGGGCTCCCTGCTAGGCGGGAAGCCTGCTTTTCCCTCTCTCACTCCCCTTGCTTGTGTTCCTTCTCCAGCTGTGTTTCTCTCTGTCAAATAAATAAAATCTTTAAAAAAAAGAAAAGAGATGTTGCATTCTTGGGATTGAACCGAGTATGTTATATATAAAACACATTTTTGGGGTTTCTGGGCAAGTAGCTCCATCTCAACTTAAAATTGGGGCAAGGTATTGGAAAGGAGAAGCAGACCAGTATTAGGAACTGGGGAGGCAGTTGTCCAGTGGCTGCGAGGGAATCCTCTGAAACGGGGATCACGATCTTTAGTTTCTTCTCTTCTTGGATCAGTGATCCTAGTTGGAGTATTTTACTGTTTTCCAATATTCTGAAAAGCGTGCAGTAATTTCAGGCCAACAATTTTAATGTTCTGAAAGTCATAGAATTCATAACTTTTATTGTTTTTTTTAAAAGATTTTATTTATTTGAGAGAGAGGAACCGACAGAGAGCATGATCAGGGGGAGGGGCAGAGAGGGAGGGAGAAGCAGACTCACTGCTGAGCAGGGAGCCAGATGTGGGCTCCATCTGAGATCATGACCTGAGCTGAAGGCAGATGCTTAACCGCCTAACCGACTAACACCCAGGTGCCCCCTGAAAGTCATAGAACTCATAACTTTTATTTGTGATTTGTTTTTTTGTAAGATTTTATTTATTTACTTGACGGAGAAAGAGATCACAAGTAGGCTGAGAGGCAGGCAGAGAAAAAGGAGGAAGCAGGCTCCTCGGGGAGCAGAGAGCCCGATGCAGCCCTGGATCCCAGGAAACTGAGATCATGACCCGAGCCCAAGGCAGAGGCTTAACGCACTGAACCACCCAGGCATCCTTATTTGTGATTTAAAGACTTTCTCTGATGTTTTTAAAAAATAATTGTTCACATACAGAAGTTTTTTTAAGAGCTTGTACAGTAGTTTGTAAAGTCTTTGTATTTTACTATTTGCCATTTCTTTTGCTTTCTGTTCCTTGTCACACGTACTGCTCATCCCTGCCCCCCCCCCCCCGAGAAAAAACCCTACCTCAGATCCTGTCTTTTAGATGATTTTTTCCCCCCTGGTTGTACCTATTATGTGGCAGTGAAGGTATATTCTCCTAAAAACTTGTCCTTGGTTCTAGTTAAATCAGAGTCAGGAAAAATCATTTCACTTAGAACTGTATTGCTAGTTATCCCAGAGATGGAGGGAGGGGGAATGTAACTAGTATAACTTTATATATCCAGGTCAGTGTTAGATACTTAGGTTGGGTGTCTTATTTCTTAAAAAAAAATTACTATTTTTTAGTAATTGAGTACATTTTCTTCAGGGGCAAGATTGATGCCCTGGATGTGACATGTGTTAAAGATAAAAAAGTCTGTTTTCTGCTGAAACCAGATTCTTTACCTCTGCTACTTTCATTTGGAGAAATTGGTATCATTTTTGCCCTTATAAAATATAAATCTCTCTTGCTTTCAGTCTCTTATTTTTTTTATTTGACAGAGATCACAGATAGGTAGAGAGGCAGGCAGAGAACGAGGGGGAAGCAGGCTCCCCGCTGAGCAGAGATCCCGATGTGGGACTCCATCCCAGGACCCTGAGATCATGACCTGAGCCAAAGGCAGAGGCTTAACCCTCTGAGCCACCCAGGCACCCTCCTCAGTCTCTATTTTTAATATGAAAATTAGATGATTCTTTACAAATACTTAAAGACAAGTAAAAATCTAAAAAAAGAAACAATACATAGAAACAGCTTTTAAAATAGAACTAATCAATGGTAAAGATTTTTATGAAGACCTAAATTCTAGAGATAATTTTTTGGCAGTTTTGTGATTCTGTAAGTTCATTATACACTTTCAATTAATTTAAATCTAAGTGAATTGTTCCAAAATTTGTAGACATTTTCATTATCTGAAATTACTGAGTGTAAGATGTACGTTAACTATTTCACTGTGGTATAGTTGCAGTCACAGTGTGATACGAATAATTCTAGGAATGCTGCTTTTTTAGGAGTTTTTTGTTTGTTTTTTTCTCATTTAAAAGTTGATAGAATTGCGGGGTGGCTACATGGCTCAGTCATTGAGCGACTGCCTTGGGCTCAGGTCATGATCCCAGGGTCCTGGGGTTGAGTCCCATGTCCAGCTCTCTGCTCAGCAGGAGGCCTGCTTCTTCCTCTCCCACTCCTCCTGCTTGTGTTCTTCCCCCACTCCCCAAATTAAAAAAAAAAGTTGGTAGAATTGGGCATTCCCAGAACAGAGGACATAGCATTCCCAGTATTCCCTGAAGATAATACCGGGTGGCTTCAAACACTGGGTGTTAACTACTTAAGCTAGTTCAGGTTGTGGACTTGTCTTATGCCTTAGGAATATGAGTTTTCTGGGGCGTCTGGGTGCCGCAGTTGGTGAAATGGCTGCCTTCGGCTCAGGTCATGATCCCAGTCCTGGGATCAGGCCCTGTGTCCAGCTCCGTGCTCAGAGGAGAGCCTGCTTCTCCCTCTCCCTCCCTACTTGTGCACCCACTTTCTCTCTGTCAAATAAATAAAAACTTAAAAAAAAAAAAAAAGTATGAGTTTTCTCTTCAGAAGAATAGGAATCAAATTTTTGTTTGTTTTTGGTTCTTTATCCAGGTAGTAACAGAAGAGGGTTTAGGAGCTTGGAGGACCCATTAAAGGGGGGATATTCTGGGTACAAAGAACAAATTTTTTGATCTGCTGCATTGCTCACCCATACTATCTTATTAAATTTATGAATTCAACAATTCTTTGAGTGCCTGCTCTGTGTCAGGTCATTGTTCCAGGGGTTGGAGATAAAGCAGTGAATGAAATAGGCCCAAACAAATCTGGGCCCTCATAATTTACATCATAGTGTGTTAGTTGGAATTTCATGTTTGGAGAAAAATGTAGGGGAGGGATGATCAGGGAGGTAGAACTTGGGTTGTGATTTAAAATAAGATAGGGGAGGGGCGCGTGGTTACCTCAGTGGCTTAAGCATCTGATTTTGCCTTAGGTCTTGGGATCAAGCCCCACATGAGGCAGGAGCCAAGAGTCTGCTTTTCCCTCCCCCTCTCCCCTGCTTGTGTTCTCTATCAAATAAATAAATAAAATCTTAAAAAAAAAAAAAAAAAGCAGTTCTCCAAAATGACATTCAAGCAAAGACCTGTGGGGATGACTGAATGAGCTATCCAGGCAAGAGCATTCGATAGAGAACAACTGTTACTGCTTCTAATCAGGGACAAGTACTGTTATGCTTAAGTTTACAGGAAATCTTTAAAAACGAACATGAAGCAAGTGTATTTTGTAATGCATTTGGAGTACCATTTTAGTAGCTTATTTTCCTAAGATATGGTGTATGTGTATTTTTTTAAAAAGATTTTATTTATTTATTTGACACACAGAGAGATCACAAGTAGGCAGAGAGGCAGGCAGAGAGAGAGGAGGAAGCAGGCTCCCTGCCGAGCAGAGAGCCCTATGTGGGCCTCGATCCTAGGACCCTGGGATCATGACCTGAGCCGAAGGCAGAGGCTTTAACCCACTGAGACACATAGGTGCCCGATAATGGTGTATGTGTATATTAACCATAGAAAGAGTTGATGGTCAGAGTAGAAGTTTGTGCTTTGATGGTGTTGCTTTTGGTTTCAGGTGTTCTTGAAAAGGCGGATTTTGGGTGCCTGGTGGCTCAGAGGGCTAAAACCTCTGCCTTCGGCTCAGGTCATGATCTCAGGGTTCTGGGATCAAGGCCAGCATCGGGCTCTCTGCTCGGCAGGGAGCCTGCTTCCTCCTCTCTCTCTGCCTGCCTCTCTGCCTACTTGTGATCTCTGTCTCTGTCAAATAAATAAATAAAATCTTAAAAAAAAAAAAAGGCAGATTTGTTGCCAACACATATTGGTTATTTTTTCAGAGTATTTGCAACTCTGTCTTTGTTGTTTTTGTTTCTCTTGCTCTCTGAGAGTAGATAAAATACACTTAATCTTCTGTGCAACCAAACAAACGCCAGTCCTCATGCTGAGAGTCCTGCATTGATGCGGATTTTGGTGCTGATGTTACAGTGGCTCCTACTATTCTTTGTCAAACTATGCCTTGAAGTATATGGTTGAATGCTTCTGTCTTAAGTTCACCCCACTAACAATAAATTCGACATCAAAATTGGTAGAATTTTTAAATTTAGAGTCTTGGTAAACGTGTTCTTTTTAAAGTATGGCTATGGTTTTTAGGACACATTGTACGAGAATATGAATGAAGGTACCTCTGCCTCATATGTAACAAAGGAAGTCATGGTTAGTTTGGCATCTCGCTTGGTAATTTTTCTTTCTTTCTTTCCTTTTTTTTTTTTTTTTTTAAGATTTTATTTATTTATTTGACAGAGAGAAACACAGCTAGAGAGGGAACACAAGCAGGGGGAGAGAGAGGGAGAAGCAGGCTTCCCACCGAGCATGGAGCCCAGGTCGGGCCTCCATCCCAGGACTCCAGGATCATGACCTGAGCCAAAGGGAGACAATTAACGACTGAGCCACCCAGGTGCCCCTCGTTTGGTAATTTTTCAAGAGAAAGATTCTTAGTTTATCATTCATTTTACAGTGTATGTTGCTTTGGTAGTATAGTGACTTATTTTTTTGCTCCCAATGTAGGCTTGTATACAGGATTTCTGATACAGGCTGGCACATGATTTCATCCTTGATAGACCTAGGACCAAATCACTGTGTACTAAAAGGCTATTTTGTATTTTCTTACAAGAGGGCTTTAAGAGCATATAGCCTGACCGTAAGGTTTCTTCTAACTTCTCCATTTATGGTACAAACCAGTTCTCTAATTTCCTAAACTAAAAAACTTCCTCATAATTTGCCATCTTCTTAAACCCATCCTCCACTCCCAGACCCATCAGCTATTCCTACTCGTTTTTCCATGCTTCTCCCCTAGTACAGATCCTTCATTGTTTTTACCTGAGTTCATTTACTTTATCTGGTTACCTTTGAATACAGGTACAAGACTGATAGTCTAAAACAAAGCTGTTCTTCATGAATTTCTCACCCGGGTTAAATGAAAACTGCTTAACTTTCAGAGTCTGTGACTTGGACTTACCCAGTTTTCTTTGTTTCTTTCACTTTGCAGGTTGGCACTATGTGTACTCTTTCTGCTCATATTCCATTTAACAAGAGATTTATTCTCACATTCTTCTAGACCACTCTCCCACATTTATCATTACTCCTTTGAATATCTGTGGCACTTGAGTTTATAGTGTAATTTTGTAGCTGACTACTGCAACTGTGTTCCCTGTAATGTTTATAACCAGTAAAATATATGATATGATATATGATGTATGTAAAGCTATTTAGCGTAGTGTTTGGCACAGAGTAGACATTCAGTAAATTATTGAAATGTTTTGAAGGCTTTTAAAGGCAGGGTTTCTGTCTTACCCAACGTAGTGCTATAACAAGCACTTAAATATTTTGCTGACTTATAGTTAATAGAGTTGTTTCTTAGGAGAACAGAAGCCTATTGTAACATGCTCTAAGTCCCAACTTGTGTCCTGATGCAAGGAAGATAGGATAAGATCTGTTAGGTGCTTGGGTCTTGTTGTTTAACCTCCACGCATGTGCCAGCATGCTAGTGTTTAACTCCTTTTGCATTTTTTTTTTTTTTACACATGAGAATTGAAAATTTTAATAATTAGTGATAATATGTTTGTTTTAAATATTTGAGAGAGAGAGAGAGCATGAGTGGGGGGCGGGAAGGGAGCAGAGGGAGAAGTAGGCTCCCTGCTGAGCAGGGAGCTTGACCTGGGGCTTGATCCCAGAACCCTGGGATCATGACCTGAGCTGAAGGCGGATGCCTGAATGACTGAGCCACCCAAGTGCCCCAGTAATGTGTGTCCTTAATATTGTGTTATATTGGTAGTCTCCCAACTATTTTTAGTATGGATAGCACTTCATCCTGTGGTATGTTGTTACTTAATAACTTTTCTCTTGCATTAACTATTTTACTGTTAAAGCATTCCATAGTTTCTTGATAAAGTATTTTATTCATTTTGGAATGAAGTGGAATTATCATTTTTTTTCTTTTAAAGATTTTATTTATTTATTTGACAGAGAGAGAGAGAGAGAGAGAGAGAGAGATCACATGTAGGCAGAGAGGCAGGCAGAGAGAGAGAGAGGAGGAAGCAGGCTCCCTGCTGAGCAGAGAGCCCTATGTGGGCCTCGATACCAGGACATTGAGATCATGACCTGAGCCGAAGGCAGAGGCTTAACCCAGTGAACCACACAGGTGCCAGGAATTATTATTATTATTATTTTTAAAAGATTTTATTTATTTATTTGACAGAGAGAAGCACAGCCAGAGAGGGAACACAAGCAGAGGGACTGAGAGAGGGAGAAGCAGGATTCCCGCCGAGCAGGGAGCCCGATGTGGGGCTCGATCCCAGGTCTCTGGGATCATGACCTGAGCCGAAAGCAGTCGCTCAACCAGCTGAGCCACCCAGGCGCCCCCAGGAATTATTTTTTTAAAGGGGGATACAAATGTTTTAAGAGGGACAGGTGGGGAGGGAGAGAGAGACTCTCAAGTGGACTGCCCATTGAGTGTGGAGCCTGATGTGGGGCTTGATCCCACGACTCTGAGCCGAAATTGAGTTGGATGCTTAACTGACTGAGCCACCCAGATGCCCTGTGTACTTTGTATTTTAAAAACTCTCTCTCTTTTTAAAAGTATTTTATTATTTGACAGTGAACACAAGTGAGGGGACAGGAGAGAGAGAAGCAGGAGCCTGATGTGGGGATCCATCCCAGGACCCTGGGATCATGACCTGAGCCAAAGGCAGACATTTTTTTTTTTTTTTTAAAGATTTTATTTATTTATTTGACAGAGAGAAACACAGCGAGAGAGGGAACACAAGCAGGGGGAGTGAGAGAGGGAGAAGCAGGCTTCCTGCCGAGCAGGGAGCCCGATGTGGGGCTCGATCCCAGGTCTCCGGGATCATGACCTGAGCCGAAGGCAGTCGCTTAACCAACTGAGCCACTCAGGCGCCCCCAAAGGCAGACACTTAATGACTGAGCCATCCAGGAGCTTCTGCATTTTATTTTATTTTATTTTATTTTATTTTATTTTATTTTATTTTATTATTATTTTATTTATTTTAATTATTTTTTAAGACATTTTATGTATTTATTTGACAGAGAGAAACACAGCCAGAGAGGGAACACAAGCAGGGGGAGTGGGAGAGGGAGAAGCAGGCTTCCCACCGAGCAGGGAGCCCAATGTGGGACTTGATCCAGGGTCTCCAGGATCATGACCTGAGCCGAAGGCAGTCGCCCAACCAACTGAGCCACCCAGGTGCCCAGCTTCTGCATTTTAAAAGCTTAATACATTTTTGAGGTCTTCCGTGTTGACACTGTATTAGTTTGCTGGGGCTGCCATAACAGACTAGATGATTTTAAGTAGTAGAATTTTTTTTTTTTTAAATTTTAGTTATTTGTCAGAGAGCAAGAGAGCCAGCACACAAGCAGGGGGAGGGGCAGGCAGAGCAGGCAGGGGGAGAAACAGGCTCCCCGCTGAGCAAGGAGCCCGATGCGGGATTTGAGTCCAGGACCCCAGGATCACGACCTGAGCTGAAGGCAGCCGCTTAACTGGCCGAGCCACCCAGGTATCCCTAAAGAGTAGAAATTTATTTCCTGGTAATCCTGGAGGTTTGAAGCCCAAGATCAAGGTATTGACAGGACTAGTTCTTCTGAGGGCTTCTCTCTTGGCTTATTTGTAGCTGATTTGTAGTGTCTTCATCTGGTCCTCTTTGTGTACTAATCTCTTCATTAGGACACCAGCCATATTGGGTTAGGGCCCACCAGTATGAATACATTTTACCTTAATTACTTTTTTAAAGGCTCTATCTCCAAATACTGTCAGTCATATTCTGAGGTACTGGGGGTTAGAACTTCAACATAAATATTTTGGGGGTGCACAGTGGTCCATTCTTTTTAATAGTTGTGTAATATTTCTTTGCCTTAAAACTTACCAGTCTCCTGTTAGTTTACATGTAGGTAGTCTTCTGTTTTTATTCCTGTAAGCAAGGCTGTGGTAAGTATCCTAATGCTTACCTCTTTGCATACTCGGGGAAATGGAATTGCCAGGTCAAAGAATGTACATGTTAAATTTTAGTAGGTGCTGGCCCAGATGGGGAAGCCTTGTTTCTTATTTTTCTGTTGTTTTGAAAGCAAAACTTTTCCTTGTGTATTATGTCCTAATCTAAAACCTGATTTTATTTGGAAGAGTACATGATTGGCTTTCACTTAGCACTTTTTTTTTTTTAAGATTTTATTTATTTGACAGAAAGAGATATCACAAGTAGGCAGAGAGAGAGAAGGAAGCAGGCTCCTTGCTGAGCAGAGAGCTGATGCGGGCCTCCATCCTAGGACCCTGAGATCATGACCTGAGCCAAAGGCAGAAGCTTAACTCACTGGGCCACCCAGGTGTCCTCACTTAGCACCTTGATGGAGTATAAACACAACCCCCTATACAAGACTGTCTCGATAATCAGATTCTAAATTGATCGTTTATCTTGGTTACTTTACCATGATAAAAAAAGAGCTCATATTTGAGTGTTGTGATGTACAGAAGAGTAAACCAGTTTATTCTTACAGCCTATGATGATAATATTATTTGTTTTGTGGATGGAGAAACAAAAAAATTTAATTTAATTCAATTTTGTTTATTTGGAGAGGGAGAAGCAGACTCCCTGCAGAGCAGAGAGCCTGACATGGAGCTCAGCCCCAGAACCCTGAGATCATGACCTGAGCCAAAGGCAGATGCTCAACCGACTGAGCCACTCAGGAGCCCCTTAGTTGACTAGCTTGCCCAGAGTTGCACAAGCAGGGGATATGAGTTCAGGGCTGCTTGACTTGAACGCCTCTGTGCTTGATTATTACTCTTAAATTGTCTTACTTGAACATATTAGAGACCCAATAAATACTTGTAGAGTTATGTTACTTTATCTCTTAAAATAGAGTCGGATTACAACCCTTTCTGTAACATTACGAATCCTTTCAGTACAAACATATGACATTTAATTTAAACTGTTCTTCAAGATCAGAGTGTGGGGACTTTAGAAAGGATTAATTTAGCAAATAAGCAGAAGTGAGGATTTTTCTGAGTTTCCCCTTAGTGTTTCATGATTTTATTTAACAGTTGTAGTTCTGATTTTTATCTTAGGGCCATTTTGGTTTTTTTAAAAAAAATTCCCTAATATAAAGTCAGTACTGCATTAGGTCCCTTGAGAAGTACAAGCCTAGTTTTTCATAGAGCTTAAAATCTATTAGACACATGTGAATAAAACCAGCATGATCAAGTACTGAGTTGTGTGATTCATTTGTTCAGCGAGTGCCTGTTGTGTGTTCAGTATTGAACTGTTTTCTGGCAACATGGCAGAGTCCCTATGTTTATAAAGATTTCCTTATTTTTTATGTCTCCTTTACTGCAGTATAACAAACAAGATAATTATAGATTATGATTATAGTATAAAGGAAATAAACAGGGTAATATGAGAGAAGTAAGGAGGGTGGAAGCTGGATATTACTGGGGATAGTGTGCTCAGGGGAGGCTTTTCTGAGAAGAGCATGATTTGAGCTGAGATTCAAAAGAGAAGTCAGCAGCTTCAAGAGCAGGGGAAACAGTACTGGCAAGTATAAAGACCTGGAGAACGACAAGGCATATTGGAGGAATAGAAAGCCTGTATAGTTAGAGCATGGGAAGCGAAGGGGAGAGGAGTATGAAATGAGATAAGGGCTAAGAAGGGCCTTGTCATGGGGGTTCAGAGAATTGGGGCAGTTTTTGATAGCTGTAATAGGGAAGGTGTCTGAGGTAAGGTAGGAATTGGGGGTGGAAATCTAGGCTAGAAAATAGGAGTTGTAAGGCCAAACATCCAGGGTTTAGAGAGATGATGTGAATAAAGGCTTTTGAAATAAGTACAAACCATCTTGGGTAATTTTAAATAGTACCAGGCAGTCTGCAGTTGATGAGATGGGCAGAGTAGGATGCATGGAAGCTGGTGGAACAATTTTGGTCCTGTTTTTTCCCTGTTGTTTTCTCTCTGTCTAGACCTCAGAGCTCTGGCAAATTCAGATTTGAGATTTGGGATAAGCAAAATGCCCTATCTTTAGTTACCTGTTCATTTTGTTGTTGTTTTTTAAAGATTTTGTTTTTAAGTAATCTCTACACCCAACATGGGGCTTAAACTCACAATCCTTAAACTCACAGTGATATCAAGAGTCTCATGTTCTACAGACTGAGCCAGTCAGGTGCCTGTAGTTGTCTGCTCTTTTTTGTGAAACTAAGGGGAACTTTGAATGGTTTAGCATCTCCTTGCCCTTTCTTAAGAGAATAGAATGATTCCGCCCTTAATTAAGAGACCAGAATGGGAAAATTGTGTATGAGGGTGTCAGTAATGTTACAAAGGAAGAGAGTGTGTGTGTGTGGGGGTGGTGGTGGTGGTGGTGTAGGTGTTACTTATTTTGTTTATTTTCTAGATATTCCACTTAGGGTTGTTGCCCCAAGAGGACATGAACTTTGTTCCAGACACAGGGGGGGCATATGGCTATGTATAGGACAATGATGGTATGTATTAGGTGCTTAAGTGGAGAAATCCCCTTCTATATGGAAAAGTAGATCAAGACTGTTATCCAAAGTTTGTCTTTATTACTACATGTGACCTATTAGGATCCAAAAAAATTTTGTTTGTCAAGTTGTGCCTTTCCTCCTGGAATTGTTAGTTAAACACAGTACTGCTAGTACCTGTTTACACTGTGAAGTGGTTCTTGGTACAGACAACACACTGAGAGGCTTTCTTACTGTAATGCCTTGCGAATGTATGATCTGCGGAGTAACTCCTGTAGTTTCACCTGCTGATGCTATCTGTTTTTTTGTTTTTTTTTTTTAGATTTTATTTATATGATAGAGAAACACAGCGGGAGAGGGAACACAAGCAGGTGGAGTGAGAGAGGGAGAAGCAGGCTTCCTGCTGAGCAGGGAGCCCGATGTGGGGCTGGATCCTTGGCCTCTGGGATCATGACCTGAGCCGAAGGCAGTCGCTTAACCAACTGAGCCACCCAGGTGCCCCTGATGCTGTCTGTCTTGTTGGAGATTTTGGGTGTACCCCTCCTCCTCTCCCAAACTTACAAGTCTTGAATAGTTTGAGGAAAATCTTATTCTAATTGCAGTTCTCTTCTAATTAAATAATATTCTTATACATTATTACACACTCTTCAGTTTTACCAAATTTTTTGGAAATGTTAAATTTACATAATTATTTAAATATTTACGAATTGCATTTTTAAATGTTATTTTCTTTGGGTCACAAGTGTAACATAAAATGATGACTCTGGCTAGTATCCCTTTGTTTTTGCCAATTTGAGGAAGGAAAACTCAACTTTATCGTAAAAATAAGGACTTGCGTTCTTATTGGAGCAGATATTTTGGAATGAAGTCATTTTCATAAATGAAGCTGACACAACAGACTTCTAGCACTGAGGAAATCATCTTTTACCATGGATACTCGTAATCTTTCGCTTTATGAGGGCTGCTTCATTTTTGTCATTCTGAAGACATAGAACCCTTCATTTTGTCAACCCGAGGACCCGTAGAACCCTTCTCTCTTATGTAGTTTCTGATTCATATGTATCAGTTTCTTTCACAAGTGGCAGAAAATGGAGAATTTTGATAATTGCTTTAATGAGCGGTTAATATTTGCCATCTGACACTCAGCATTTATTAATGGCCTTTTTTTTTTTTTTTTTTTTTTTTTTTTTTTTTTTTTTTTTTGAGAGAGTGCATGTGTGGGGAAGCAGCGGTGGGGAAGGGGCAGATAGGAGGTGGAACAGAGGGAAAGGGAGAGCAAGAATCCCAAGCAGGCTCCACACTCAGTGTGGAACCCTATGTAGGGCTCAATCTGATGACTCCGAGATCATGACCTGAGCTGAAATCAAGATTTGGATGCTTAACCAATGGAGCCATTCAGGTGCCCATGTATTAATGCATTTAATCGGCCGCTGGAGATACTAGGAGTTTTGCAACCATTCTGTGGGAGAGATTTATGCACAGAGAATGCTAGATGCTATGTATTTGTCAAAACCCCACGGGTACTTCTGTTTTATACAAAAGTACATTTAGGGGAGAAGCTGCAGTATATCTTATAGGAGTGAAAAACTGTAGTAGTGCTGTTATCACTTATATTCTGCCTGGGTCTACCTCTCTGATTTTTTTTTTTTGATTTTTTTTTTGGTAAAATATCTACCAGTTTTCCATATATGCACCAGTCTTGTGTCGAAAATCAACAAGAGAAGAGCCACAGGGCCTTTGAACACATACCACGAAGACCTTGTCCTTTAAATTTCTGTAATGACTTAATTCTAGGGGTGAATAAGTGGAATTTTTGGGGAGAATAATAATCACAGATTTTCAAGGATAGGAGAGAACAAAATAGGTATTTTTTTAAGTTAAAAATTTTATTAGCCTTACCACTTTAAGGCAAAACTAATTAGTAATACATAATTTCCTCATTTTTAGATGCTCACCATGAGGAACCACCTTGCTTACCCCCTTTCTTGATGCTAGGATTCTGGCCTTCACTAATTTCTTGCTGTTAAAATAGATACCTAGAAGATGGAACCATAAACTAAAACAACCAATTTCTAGAGAAGATATGCCAGCTGGCTTGGGAGTGTGGAGGAGAAGGTGTAAAAAAAACTTTAAGGTTATTGGGGCGCCTGGGTGGCTCAGTTGGTTAAGCGACTGCCTTCGGCTCAGGTCATGATCCTGGGGACCTGGGATCGAGTCCCACATCGGGCTCCCTGCTCGATGGGAAGCCTGCTTCTCCCTCTCTCACTCCCCCTGCTTGTGTTCCCTCTCTGGCTGTGTCTCTGTCTGTCAAATAAATAAAATTTAAAAAAAAAAAAAAACAAGAAAAACTTTAAGGTTATTTCAGGAGGATTTTCTGTAAAGAAAAAATTTGAATAATGAATAAAATATTTAATACCATGTATCTAGTAATTAGTGTAAGAAACTGATCTATATTATTTACATACAAAACTTAAATTCACAACAAAATGATGTCTCACAAAACTCAATCAAGTAAATAGGTCTGGGATTTTATTTTACTCTCCTTATAAGCTAATATGTTAACCTGGTATTGTTCTATGGATGCTGGCTGAAGACATGAGACTCCTGGGTCAGAGACAAAAAATTTAATTAGGGGGCACAGCCAGCCCCAGATCAGTGTCTGTATTGCTTCTCTTTGCCCCTAAGACTTCCATGGGGAGATGCAGTGGGTTTGTGTCACAGCTTAGGAACCCAAGCTGAGCTTGGGAAACCCACTGTTTAATAGCAAGCAGGAAGTAAGCCTGCTCTTTGTCCTAGAGGGAGACATGAACTGTATTCTTCAAGGTCGATTGCAAACATAACCCTAGAGCAAGACCTGGGGTGGGGGGTTGTGATCAGGACCTTGAATTTCTTAGCATACCCAGCCAGATGTGTAAGAGCTAAGGGACCCATGGGGCAGGGTGTGGGGGGGTGGGGAGGTTGGGGGTTGGGCTGGGACTGTCTTTACCAACACAGGGTTGTCTGCTTTTTAGTAATTGAAAGATACTTTACAGAATTCTAATTTTATTTTTCAGATGGAATGGATACATTTACTACTGAAAATTAAGCAAACTTCTGATCATATTAATCTTCTTTTGGATTTTTATTAGGGCAAATCATTTGGAGCAGTAGCTGTGTTGCTTTGGTTTTTTGAATGAATGCCAAAGTTTTCTAAGATTATTTGCTGTTTACTGAGTATTCTGAAAACAAATTACAAAGTTGGAAAAGAATGGTCTTTATGTAGCTTGTTCTTAATTTGCTTAAAGACTGAAGAGCTGGAAAAGAATATCAGGATACGTGGGTGTTAACAGTCTGACTTTGGGTTAAGCCCTTTGCTTTTAGGTCAGAATATCTGCAAAATGATGGGGTTAAGTTAGTTCATGAAAGGATATTTCAATTCTAAAAAAACTCATAACTATTTATTTTGATTCTTTAATGTAATATTGGGTGAACTCATATAATTGATCTGTCTTAAATTTTGTTTGAAACTTAACATTTATCTCAAGGTTAAAAACATTCCTTTTATAGTATATTGTTTGTTTTGGGGGAGAAAGGTAATTATTATGATGGAGGCGTAATAGGAAAACCAAACAAGATGATGTGTTAGAACACCTGCATACATGTGAATGTGTGGGCTACATGTGAATGTGTGGGCTACATCTCTGTAGTTTGAACACTTTGTTTTGGGTTACTGAACAATCACATGGTCAGATGTTTTAAAAATTATGCTTTGCAGGTACTACTATAATTTACAGCAAAAGGTTTTATAAAGTACTCTCTTAAGTGACTGGATTTGATTGAGGAGAGACAAGTGGTGCTGATTTTATTTGTCTAATCCTGCAGCAACACCATTCGATAGGTAAGGAAGGCTTGTGAAATTCAGGGTCACTATTGTTTTGATTTGTGTAGTGCCTCTTCTTTCCTGTTTCCTAGGTGTGAAAATGGGTCACTTCAGGGAGAAATGTATTTAGGATGAAAGCAGTATTATTTTTGATGTATCTCACATTAGTGTGAAAACTTTTTTTCTGATACCACTTTTGTCAGTTCAGTTCTGACACTGACTTTAAAAATGAGTATAGACCCCATAGTTTTAAGAGCTTATTCCACAAGACTGCTTCCATTTCAGGCACTGGGGGTAAATGGGGTGCTCAGGCTGTCTACCCTTCTGACTAGCCTGTTCCCCTGACTCTCCCTCAGGCTTGACAGTTCACTAGAATGATTCACAGAACTCAAGTAAATACATTTACTCATTTTTTGTTAAGGATACAACTCAATATTCCAATGGAAGAGATGTGTAGGACAAGGTGTGGGGTGGGGGTGGGGCACAAAGCTGCTTGTCCTCGGCATGGCACACTTCTCCACATGCTTGTGTTCATCGGCTTTCTCCAGATCTCTTCAAGAGTTACCATTGAGCTCAATCTCCAGGGGGCTTCCCAGCACCCCTTCCTGAGGTGGGTAAAGTTGCAGGCCTTTAATCACTTGGTCTTTCTGGTGAGCAGTCCCTTCCCGAAGCTGTAGGGGGCCCCACCTTAATGTGGCCCTAAGTTACAATAGCATAAACTCTTCTGTGATGGAAGGGGTCGTTATGAAAAACAAAAGACGCTTTCCAGGAAGACGCTTTCCAGGGGTTTTAGGAACTCTGTACCAGGAACCTGGGAGAAAGCCCAAAAGCTTATTTTTACCGCAGTGAAACTGCCAAAACCTTTTCTTTCTTTCCCCTTTCCTTTCCTTTTCCTTTTCCTTTCCTCTCTTTTCTCTTTTCTTTGTTCTCTCCTTCCGTCCTTTCTTCCTTCCTTTCTTTTTTCTTTTCCACATTTTTTAACTTCCTTTTCATTTACTTTTTTTGCTGTTAATATTTGACATAGTTTTATGGTCTGATTGAGAATATATGTCTTTTGCAAAAGATGCTCATTGCTAGCAAAACTTAATCTTCAAATCTTTTCCTGCACTTTTTGTGCTTTGTGCCTAGAGTGAACCACTGGGCATGGGGCATCTGTAGCTAGGAGCCTCCTTGCCCCCTCATACAGATCTTTTCCCTAGGGACTGGATTGCTTGGTGGGGTTTAGTGGGCAGCTAGCCAGTAATAATGATATTATAGAGAGGATTCCATGGCTTCTTTAAATTTAGAGCTCAAGGACTCCAGAAAACTTAAAGGGGCTATAGTTCTGTCTCAACAGGGAATTGGACTTCTTAAGCATTTAAGAATCTAGGAGATAGGGGTTTTAGTGTCGCTGTGTGGTGGAATGGGTATTGGGAAGGAATGTGGAAGATACTTCTTATTTCACAATTTATTTTACTTCTGATTGGCAGAATCACCTTTTATGCTTAAAAGTTGTTCAGCTCCAGTTCTAAGTGCTGGTATGATTGAACTTCAGTATTAAAGAGAGAGTGTTTAGTTAATTGATGTAAAGTAACTTCTGGAGCGCCTGGGTGGCTCAGTGGGTTAAGCCTCTGCCTTCGGCTCAGGTCATGATCTCAGGGTCCTGGGATTGAGGCCCCCCATCTGGCTCTCTGCTCAGCGGGGAGCCTGCTTCCTCCTCTCTCTGCCTGCCTCTCTGACTACTTGTGATCTCTCTCTGTCAAATAAATAAATAAAATCTTTAAAAAAATAACTTTTATAATTGTCTGAATAGCAAAATGATGATTGGCACTAATAGCCTCTTTGTTGCTGTAGTGATTTGACATTTTTTTAAAAAAGGAAGCTAACAGGGCCGCCTGGGTGGCTCAGTTGGTTAAGCGACTGCCTTCAGCTCAGGTCATGATCCTGGAGTCCCGGGATCGAGCCCCACATCAGGGGTCCCTGCTCGTTGGGAAGCCTGCTTCTCCCTCTGTCACTCCCCCTGCTTGTGTTCCCTCTCTCACTGTGTTTCTCTCTGTCAAATAAATAAAATCTTAAAAAAAAAAAAAAGAAAAAAAAAAGGAAGCTAACAGAGGATACAGACATCTCTGGCCTAGTTATTTCCACATTGCTGAAGCTGGTGTTTTATGTATTGCAAAGCCAAAGTCTTTTCCCTGGTTGCCTGCACGTTCCCCATCTGTGGGTCATCTGCTGACTTTTTAATACATGTCAGATTCTTTGTAGGATTGTTTTAATTAAATAGCAACTTGGCCACTTTGTAGTTACAGCTAAATTTGACTACATTTGTAGTAAGAACAATGGGTACTATAATTATTTTGGAAATAAAAAAATTTATGTGCTCTTTTCTAAGTGGGTTGGAATTGTTGCTATTTAATATTTGTATTGACTTAAAAGTGTCTTTTTTTTTTTTTTTTTTAAGATTTTATTTATTTGACAGAGAGAAACACAGCCAGAGAGGGAACACAAGCAGGGGGAGTGAGAGAGGGAGAAGCAGACTTCCTGCCGAGCAGGGAGCCCAATGTGGGGCTCGATCCCGGGTCTCCGGGATCATGACCTGAGCCGAAGGCAGTCGCTTAACCACCTGAGCCACCCAGGCGCCCCAGACTTAAAAGTGTCTTTAATCATTCAAGAATAATAACTAAGATTTAGTAAGCATTTACTATATGCCAGGCACTGTTCTAAATTCTTTACATGTATTAATCAACATAGTCTATGAAGAAGGTCTTACTACTTTTTTAAAAAATATTTTATTTATTTATTGACAGAGATCACAGGTAGGCAGAGGCAGGCAGAGAGAGAGGAGGAAGCAGGCTCTCTGCCGAGCAGAGAGCCCAGTGCGGGCCTGGATCCCAGGACTCTGAGATCATGACCTGAGCCGAAGGCAGAGGCTTTAACCCACTGAGCCACCCAGGTGCCCGCTACTTTCATTTTTAGAGAAGGGAAAACAATCACAGACAAGTAACTTGCTTTAAGGTCGCATAGCTAGAGTGGTAGACCCAGTCTGACTCTTGAACCAATGCTTTTAATGTTTTTGGGGACCCAAAATCAGTTTCTGACAGACTGCTGAGTTTAGGTCAGGAAGCCTAAGAAATGGAAGATTTAGGGGAATATAGAAAGGGGAAGAGCAAACCCTGTCTTATTAATTAATTCTTCCCTTCTCCCAATTAAATGTAGTAATTGTCTGCAGGGTGAAGAAACAGGAAATGAACTTCGCTCCTATTTATTGCTTCCTTCTCTCCCTTCCTCTTCCCTGTGCTGGCTGCTGTCATAGGTATATGCTTGCCACTCCATTTGCAGTAATCGTGTTTCTTTTATTTTTTCTTTTACTAATTTATTTTTTTAAAGATTTTATTCATTCATTCAGCAGAGAGCTCACAAGAGGCAGGCCGAGAGAGAGGAGGAAGCAGGCCCCTTGCTGAGCAGAGAGCCCGACGCGGGCCTCGATCCCAGGACCCCGAGATCATGACGTGAGCGGAAGGCAGAGGCTTAACCCACTGAGCCACCCAGGCACCCAGTCATGTTTCTTTTAATCACTGTCACTTCTCGGGTAGTGACTAGTATAGTGTTATAGAGCTTGGCAGTCATACTGCTTGGCTTTAAATTCCAGTTCTACCATTAATTGGCTGAGTAATCTTGGCCTACTTAACTTTGAGCCTCACTTTTCTTACTTGCAAAATGGGGATAATATAGTATGTACTATATAGGGTTTTTGGGAGGATGAAATGTACAAAAATGTGTAATATGTTTAGAATAGTATGTAGCACGTACTAAGTGCTTTGTAAGTATTTGCTCCTGTCATTATTATTTGAGAACACTTTTAGGTTAAACCAATAATTGAAGCTCCTCTGAAGTGTCTTAGTTCATGTGCTCTCAATATTAACACGAGTTTTTCATTACTAAATATGTAAAATGCCTGGTTGATACAGCTAATTCACATTGATAATTTTGATTCTACTTTAAGAAATTCACTTCTAGGTGATCTAAAATGCTAGTAATAGTCATTTTAGCTTAGATTCTTATGTTACTGGTATTCCTTGCCTTCCTGTCATGTAAGATAATAGTTCTCAAGCTTCATAGTACATTAGGATTATGTAGGGAGTGTTGAGTTCTGATATATATGCTCTGGGAATCTGAACTGTTAACAAACCCATTCCAGGTAATTCTGGTGATCTGATAATTTTGGAATTACTGATCTAAAGGCTAAATTCAGACATATAGGCAGTAATGATTTATAAACTAAAAACATTTAATTTGTCATTTAACAGTAGTGATTTGGCTGTATTCTCATACTAAATTATTTTGTTAACACCTGCTAGGAAACTCATTTTTAGAAAATACTCTGTAAAACACAGAAATAAGTTATAGGAAATACAAAAAGAAATAATTCAGAAGTCTTCAGGGGAAGAAATATTTGCATGGATTTCTTGTTTCATTTATTTTTGTGTGTGTGTCATTAGCTAAATAGCAAATACATTCAGTTCATTTTAACTTACATTTTTGGTATACCTGTTATGTGCAAACCATGACAAGTTTTGATTAGGTAATAATCCACAGGTGTAAGTTTTGACCCACTGGATGAGAGAGGGAGAAGCAGGCTTCCCACGGAGCAGGGAGCCCGATGTGGGGCTTGATCCCGGGTCTCCTCTCTCTCTGCCTGCCTCTCTGCCTACTTGTGATCTCTCTCTCTCTCACTCTGTCAAATAAATAAATAAAATCTTAAAAAAAAAAAAAAAAAAAAAAAGAACCGTAACCAGGTCACTAGTAAGTGCTGAGGAGAGATTAAAGCCCAGGTTTTCCTGACTTAAAAGTTAAAAGAAAATTGCTGTTATTTATAAATGAGGTGTATGTACTTTGGATATTCTTTCCAGCTTTTTCGGTGGGACACACAAAGAAAGGCCCTCTTGGCTTGGGGGCTGTTTATTCTTCGGGGACAGGAAAAGTTACAGATTTTTAAAAATTCTCAAAATAGTAATGTTTTTGGTCAGTGATCTAGGCAAACTATATGGAGAACACATCTCTGTTACATGAATCTATTACCTTCCATCAGAAATTAAAAGATTGCCCCCAGAAAGTTTGTTGTTTAGTTTTAATGAATTTATGCTTAAGAATGCAGAGAGAGGAGACACCTGAGTGACTCATTCTGTTATGTGTCTTGACTCTTTATCTAGGCTTGGATCTTGATCTCTGGGTCATGGGTCCAAGCCCTGTGTATGCTGGGAGTGGAGCCTACTTTAAAAAAAAAAAAAGATTTATGTGCCCACTTGAAATAGTGTTACTATTCCTAATAATAAATTTGTTCCTAAACTTACACTGTAGATTTCTTCTAGTACAAATTGTGTTGTATCCATATGTTTTACTTTACAATTGGAAGTTTTCTGGTGGCCAGAATGATCTCCCTCTCTTTTTTAAAAGATTAATTTGTTTGAGACAGAGAGAGAGAGAAAGAAAGAAAGAAAAAAAGAGTGGCGGAAGGGGTAGAGGGAGAGAATCTTCAAGCAGACTTCCAGTGGAGCACGGATCCTGATTTGGGGCTTGATCTCACAATCTATTGGATCATGACCTGAGCAGAAACCAAGAGTTGGGTACTTAACCAACTGAGCCACCCAGGCACCCCAAGAATGATCTCATTAACATTTTCTTATTCTTTACTGGTATCAGAAAGAGTTACTGCATTTACAGTTTCCACAGAATGAACCAGTATTTTTTTTTTTTAAGATTTTATTTATCAGTTTGACAGAGAGAAACACAGTTAGAGAGGGAACACAAGCAGGGGGAGTGAGAGAGGGAGAAGCAGTCTTCCTGCCGAGCAGGGTGCCTGATGTGGGACTCCATCCTGGGACTCCCGGGTCATAACCTGAGCCGAAGGCAGATGCTTAACGACTGAGCCACCCAGGTGCCCCATGAACCAGTATTCTAAGACTGCTATTTGTGAATGAGTTTCTGAAGACCACTATTTTTGGTGGGATTTCTAAATATATTTATAATATATATAAAAAAAGGAATTTGGTGTGAATCAGATTTAAATTATTCTTTTTAAATGCAGTTATTATGAAGCCTATTCTCTGGAATGTTTTAGACCAGCTCCAACCTTGTCCATCACAGCACATGAGGCAGTCATATTCATAGCTCTGATCATGTGAAATTCTTGTTCTCAGTTTCTTTCTTATTCTCTAGAGAATCTTGTGAAAATTTAAGGAAACAATGGCTCTTCCTCCACTAGAAGTTTGACGCTTATGAGGGGTCTGTTGATTTTGTATTTCCTTTTTAGTATGGGTGTAGAGAATGAAGATAAGGAGCTTCATAGTTAGGGATGACAATTTGATTTCAACCCTGATTAAAATTTAGAAGGAGCATTTATCTTAGATGTTTTTGAGACAGCTTCAAAAGTGGTCAGTTTTACTGTAAAATTACTTGATAAATCCAGATATTACTCGAATTTCAGTGACTCTAAGACACTTTTCTTGCACATTTAACACTTCTAAATTTAGGATGTATTTAGAAATCACTGGCTTCTTAGAGTCTATGAAATACAGTAATTAGGATATCAGTTCTGCTGCTATAACAGAGAAATCCAAAATACTGTGGAGTTAATGAAAGAGAAGTTTCTTTCTTTCTTGTTTTCAGAGTCCTGGAGGCAATCCAGAGCTGGCCCTTCCTATTATGTTACTCATCCTTAATATATAATTTGTGTCTTGCGGTTCAGTATGACTGCTTCAGCTCTCATCATCACGTCTGCATTCCAGCCTACAGGCTGGAAGAGGGAGACTGTTCCCTTTGCTTTTAAGGCTAGTTGGGAAAGTTGCACCCATCATTTCCAATCCCATTAATCACAGTGGTCACGTCAGCTGCAAAGGAATTTAGGAAATGTGGTCTGTCATTATTGGGGATCAAATGCTTAAGTGAAAATTCTTTTACTAAAGAAGAAAGGAAGAATTGGCAGACCTCTAGCAGTCTCTGCCACAGTGGTCAACAATTACTTTCTGCCCAGTGTTTATGATTAAACTCTACATAAAAAAGTCACCAGGTAATAATAATCAGGAGAAATAGAAGGTATAAGAACTGAACTTGAAATAGATTTGTAGGCACCTGGAAAATATTCTGTAGAATGACTAGAGCTCTCAACTTGCCTTTTGTTTTTTTTCACTATGAATTGAAAAGAAATTCTACAGAAGACCTTGGTTGGGTTTGTTGTTGTTGTTGTTGTTGTTTTACCAGAACATTATGCTTTTCTCAGCGGTAGATTCAAGAACCATGAGAAGACAGCCATTCCTCTTTCTTCTTCTTTATTATTATGTAAAAGACATTGTTTAGGAGTAATTCTCTAATTAGTACTCAGTGGCCTTAATTATTTTGATAATTTTGATTTAGTTTAGGGATTAAGATCTTTAACCTTTAATGCTGTATTATTATGAGTGCTTCTTTAGTGCATTAGAAGGAGAAGGGAATGAACAAGATGAAAGGAGGGTAAATAAAGAGAAATAAAATCAGGATGATTTTGAGAAGGAATGGGAGAGTGTATATTTCCTTTAAGTTACTCCTAATATATCTACAGAGATGTTAACAGGCATTTATAACTCGTTCTGATTAAGAGTTGTGATGGGTACTGTAGGATGAAGTAGGCATGGCATCCAGCCCAGTTAGGTGGTTCTGACATTTTTATGTTTAGTAAGGTGGCGGCACTTGAAACCCCTTCAGGATTGTAATTGAAATAGGACTTTATCTTAAAATGTAGGTATAGAGGGCACGATGTTTCTTTTTTATTCTTCCAGAAAAAATTTTAAAGTTTTAATTGATGGCTAGGTTGGGGGTCTGGCTCTTGGTTTCAGCTCAGGTCATGACCTCAGGGTGCTGGGATTGAGCTTGATGTTGGGCACCATGCTCATGGGGAGTCTGCTGCAGGATTCTCTCCCCCTTCTGCCCCTCCCCTGAGTGCACACTTTGTCTCTCTAAGATAAGTCTTTAAACAAAAAGTTTTTGTTGACTCTAAGATGCCATTTATCCTGATTTCTTAGATGGCAAAATGTGGGGAAAAAATGACTGTAATGATTTTTAAGAATCCTTCAGTAAAGACATGTTCTGATTCTAGAGGTATTTATTTATAAAAGATTTTATTTGTGGGGGAGCACAGGTTGGGGGGATGGGCTGAGGGAGAGGGAGAAGCAAACTCCCCTCAGAGCAGGGAGCACGATGTGGGGCTCCATTCCAGGATCCTGGGATCATGACCTGAGCCGAAGGCAGATGCTTAACCAGCTGAATCACAGGCACCCTCATTTTAGAGATGTTTAAATGTGAAAGCAAGCATCTCTGAACTGATGACATAGAATAAATCTTTGGTGCATCTGTAAACAACAGCTTCTTAGAGTGGAGGACTATAGTAAGAGAAACTAATTATATCTGTTTATAAGTCAGTGGGTATTAGAGGGATCTGACTCTTTATTATAAACATGTAAGTTTTGGCCTCTTCATGCCATGAATATTGAGTTAGTAACTAGGCAACCTGGTGTCAAAATAGCTATTTTGAGACCAAGGATCCCTCTGATCCTCATATGCTGTTCTGTTACAAGGGGTTGGTGGTGGTGCTCTGTAGCCTCTTGGTTACAGCCCGAGGAACTGTAGCTCTACGAGTGGGTAAATGGTCCGTTCTTTAAATCAGGGACTTCTGTATTGCAGCCTAGGATGCATACACTGTGCCACATGCATGTATGTACATATGTGTGCACATAAAACTGAAGGAAAAGTTTCACACAGTCATACTTGGCACACTACATGGGATTCATTCTGAAATAGCCTTTTTTCTTTTTTCATTTTTTTTTTATTGGTGGGAGCACCTGTGCAGTGGGGGAAGGGCAGAGAGAGGGAGGGAGAGAGAGAACCCCAAGCAGGCTGCCCACCCAGCGCAGAGCCTGACACAGGACTTGATCTCACAACTTTCTGAGATCATGACCTGAGCCAGAATCAAGTCAGATACTTAACTGACTGAGCTACCCAGGTGCTCCCTTCTCTTTCATTATAGAAATGAATATGCTACCCCTTACACTACTTTGGACTTTAAAAAAAATCACGTTGAAAACAGCAGGGATCAGAAACTTAAGCAGTTGATTCTTTTTTGTTATTATGACTTTGAGCTAGTCACTTTCTTTTTAGGTTCTTTCAGTCACAGTAGTTGGGGTGCTAGTTCTATTCTTACCCTGAATGAGTAAATCTTTTGCTAGTAGAAGAAATAAAAATAAATACATCAGGGCACCTGGGTAGCTTAGTGGTTGGCGTCTGCCTCCTGCTCAGGTCATGGTGGGATCGGGCCCCACATTGGGCTCCTTCCTTGGTGGCAGGCCTGCTTCTCCTTCTGCCACTCCCCCTCCTTCCTCTTTGTGTTCCCTCTCTCACTGTCTCTCTCTTTGTGTCAGATGAATAGATAAAAATCTTAAAAAAAAAATACATCACTGCAAATAAAACAAATGTCCTTCATCTTTTTGTAGGTCATCATCGAATTTGAAATATTTTAAGTGGATACAAAACTGTTCCAGCAATGCAGACAATTAAGTGTGTTGTTGTGGGTGATGGTGCTGTTGGTAAAACATGTCTCCTGATATCCTACACAACAAACAAATTTCCATCTGAGTATGTACCGACTGTAAGTATAAAGGCTTCCGTCTGTTAGTGAAATGTATTCTATTTGGATATCTTTTGAAAACTGTGTGTACTGAAATTTTCCTGTTACCTGCCTTTGTGTCCTGTTTTTAAAGATCTTGTCATGGGTAAATTATATGCACTTTAAAATTAACAGCTGAAAAATCAGCGAAGAATCAGAAGGGGTGACACAAGGATATGTAAGAAGTGCTGGGAGACCAAGCTCCAATAGACAAGATTTTAAAGAGTGGTGGTCTCAGTTTGGAGAAGTATGCTCAATGTTTTGGAACGAGATGATTTTTTTTTTTTTTTTTTTTTTGGAACTTGGCCAATGAGTAATCAGTGCCTAGAGGTTTAGGATGCTTTTTTTGGGGTCTTGTAACTTCAGAGAAAGTAGTATGTGTCTCCACTTATTCACCTTAGGGGATAGAAGAGGATCTCATGGAGCTGTTGTCTTAGAAGTAATGGAGCTCCAAATTGCTTTTGAAGGGCAGAGACCTGTTTTTGTTACGAGAACACTAGCAGAGGCCTTTGGGTGTCCTCTCCCACAAATGCTTTTTATCAGCTCCTTTGAAGAGTAGAGGGAAAATGGGAATAATAAAGATAATAAAGTGAAAGGGGAGAATTATTTGTGAAGGAGTGTGTTTGGGGATCCACTGTTTGTCCCAGATTGGGTGACCCAGTCCAGTGGTATAATTACGTTAAACACAGGTGTTCCTTCTGTATGCAGGCCGAGCTAGGGTTGGCCTGGCTTGCAGTAACCACCTCTTTAAGTGAGCTATTTTAGGGGTTATGAAGAACCTATATATGATTAATGTGAAATTAGTATTGTTTGGAAGTAAAAAGGAAGAAAACTTCGGTCATGAGGGCTAGTAGGTGTTTCATACATGTGTTTGTATGTGGGTCTCTGAAAGAGGGTTAGGTATGACTTAAAAAATAATCTATGTGGGGCTCCTGGGTGGCTCAGTGGGTTGAAACCTCTGCCTTCGGCTTGGGTCATGATCTTGGGGTCCTGGGATCAGGGCCCGCATCGGGCTCTCTGCTCGGCAAGGAGCCAGCTTCCTCCTCTCTCTCTGCCTGCTTGTGGTCTCTGTCTCTGTGAAATAAATAAAAAATCTTAAAAAAAAAGTCTATGTGGTTGAGAGCTTAACCACATTCATTATAATTTTCCTTGTTCTTTTTAAAAAATCTTTTATTTATTTATTTGAGATAGAGCGAGAGAGAGAGTATGAGTAGGGGGCAGAGGGAGAGAGGGTGAAGGAGACTCCGTTCTGAGCAGGGAGCGGGCCACGGGACTCCATCACAGGACCCCAGGATCGTGACCTGAGCCAAAGGCAGACACTTAATTGACTAAGCCACTCAGGTGCCTCTTTATTGTTCTTGTTATCAAGAACTGACTTTCCTTTAATTACCACCTGCCCCATGCCCTTGCTTTCACTCTTGTTTACTTTTGAACAGTCCGTTGAAGTCTGAACCAGAAAGTTAGAGTTAGTTGAAGCAGGGCTGATATGAAAATGTAACATCCTTCTAGTTGGAAAGATTGCTTTTCATTTGTCAATTCAGAGGAATCCATGAGTTATTGTTGTTTTTTTTTCATTTAGCATTATTACCTCCCATTTTCACAAATAATTTAGCACAACCAGTATACTGAGTTTGTCATGGGTTTCATAGTATTCACAAATAAAAATATCTAGTCCCAGGTCTCTTCAGTCATGTGGTTTGTATCCAGTAACATAAGTTTTATTCATGAAATCTCAACAAGTAATCCGCCAGCCTTTTCTTGGACACTTGACCTTGAGGGAACCTTCATTTCTTTCTAATGGGCTTGTTTGTAACAAGGCGGTTCTTGTCTTGAACCCTGAAAGGAAGAAGATTATCATGGATCTAGGTTATTTAAATTCTAGATTAAAATGAAATGGTCTGTGAAAAATTAATTTCTTAGAAATCAGATTGAGCATTAAGGTAAACTATAAACTTATTGTCTCAAAGCTTTAAACTTGAAGAGGATTGTTTTGTATAGCTCGGGGACTCTGCTTCTGTGACACCTCTAGCTTTTCTGTGGCTTTTAATCCAGGCTGCTGGAATAGAGCAGACCTCCCAGAATACATCCCCTGTCACTTCTTTCCAGGAATCATTTAGTTCATGCAAGGGGTTAGTTGGCAAGGCTGGTTATGTAAGAACCATTTAGACTAAAAAAGGTTTAAGTCTTAGGAAGGAAATACTGCCTTTACATAAGAGTTCTCTCCCATTTGACCCTTCCCTTGCATACTAATGATGTTGTATTTTTGTGTTTTTAGGTTTTTGACAACTATGCAGTCACAGTTATGATTGGTGGAGAGCCATATACTCTTGGACTTTTTGATACTGCAGGTGAAAACTTGATGTCTTTTATGTTTTAGTCTATAAGTATTAACAGTTGCTGGTTGTCCTTTTTTGTAGACATTTTGGGAAAGTAGCATATTAACAGACCACTTGCCTTTTGTTACTACTTAGTAGGAGTGAATATTGTGATGGTCAGTACTTGACTCAAGAGGCAGTCCCAGAGCCGGAATCCCAGTAGGAGTTTGGCATTCCTTGGGTGCATAGTATGGAAGGAAATAAAGTAGGATAAGAGCAGAATACATTAGGCAAGCTGTTTTATCACTCTCTGAAATTTGAAGGCTTATTTGGGATTTGTGTCTGTATAATATATGTGTAGATAGCTTCTTAGAGAGATAGTTTATTATTAAACTACATCTGACCCTGCTTTTGACGTGAACCAGTACCTAGCTCACATTATTGACCTTTGCGGTCAGCTTTTGAAATTAAAGGAATAAATCACTTTCTTCCTTAAGTATACCCTAGTCTTCAGTGTTATTTCCTTGTTGTTTGAACAGTGGCTGCACATCTTAATTTCTGACTTTTCTCTCTATAGTCTCTGTTATCAGCTTAATTAGCCAAAGGAAAATTTCAGAAAGGTAATCTTTTTGTATTTAGGAATTCTAAATGCTTCACTTTTTATGAGTGCCCCTCTCCCTCTCTGCCAGTTGATGTACTGCTCTTGCGGAGTGTGTTACACTGCTCACTTGAGGGGCTGTCTAGATTTAGTTGGGGGTGTGAAATGGAGAGACAGTGGAACAGTAGTAAGCAGTTCATTTTAGAGATCAGTGGCTTTCTAATGGTGGTTTAGACCTTTAAAATGTTTATGAATTAAAAGTTACAAGAGTAATGGTGTACTGGAGGAATCCTAGAAAATAGAAAAGATAAAATAATGACTTATATTTCATGATAGGTGAGGGGTTTTTCTGTGTTTATGTGTGCCCTCGGAGGCAATCTATATGCAGAAAAAAGATAGTTTATGGTCTCTTGGGGTTGAAAATTACTTTTAAATTTTATTTTTAGATTTCAAATCAGTATTTAACTAGTATTTTGTTTTTTAGTTTTAGTGAAGTATAAAACAATAGAATTCAGTGGTTTTGGTTTTTTTTTTTTTTAAGATTTTATTTATTTGACAGAGAGACCATAAGTAGGCAGAGAGGCAGGCAGAGAGAGGAGGAAGCAGGCTCCCCACTGAGCAGAGAGCCCGATGCGGGCCTCGATCCCAGGACCCTGAGATCATGACCTGAGTCGAAGGCTGAGGCTTAACCCACTGAGCCACCCAGGCGCCCTTTTTTTTTTTTTTTTTTTTTAAGATTTTATTTATTTGACAGAGAGAAACACAGCTAGAGAGGGAACACAAGCAGGAGGAGTGAGAGAGGGAGAAGCAGGCTTCCCTCTGAGCAGGGAGCCTGATGCAGGGCTTGGTCCCAGGACTCTGGAATCATGACCTGAACTGAAGGCAGATGCTTAACAACTGAGCCACCCAGGCGCCCCAGAATTCATTCATTTTAAGTGTTCACTTTGATGAATTTTACTGATTATATAGTCATGTAACCTCCACCATAATCAAGATCTGTCACCTAAAAATTTTCTTGTGCTCTTTCCCAGGCAGCCACAGTTTTGCTTTCTTTAATTGTGGTTTTGCTTTTTTAGAATTTCATATAAATGGAACGTATAATATGTAGTCTTTTGTACTTGATTTCTTTCACTTAGCATCATAGTTTTGAGATTGATCTCTTTGTATATATCACTGTTTTTTTTCTAAATGCTGAGTAGTAGTCCATACTGTGAATATAGCACAATTTGGTTATCTGTCTACAAGTTGATGGATGTTTCGGTTCCAATTTTAAGCTGTGTGAATAGTGATGCTGTGCACATTTGTATACACATCTTTGTATGGACGTATTTTATTTCTCTTCAGTGTTCAGTTTTGGAGTGGGTAAGCCTTTAAATTTAGTTGTACAACTTAATAAATTTATTAAAATAATTACTTTCAAGGAATCATTCTCAAGGTGGCCAGGGGTCCCATTGCTTTATTTAACTTATGTTGACAAGACTTTGATCCCAGTCAGCCTCATTAACAACTGTGTTAATATCTTCTGGCACTTTTAAACTACACTTACAAATTTAATATAGTCAGTTTTCTGTTTTAATCAATTCAGTTGATTGAACTGACAAGTGAAGCATTCCCAGGCTTTTTTCTGTACGTAGCCTCAGTTAGCCTAATGACTTATGATTTCCTCTCTTTAAGTTTTAATTTATCACAAACAGTTATTACTTATAACCTTTATAAAATTCTTAACATTTTTCAACAAAAAAGTCCCAAAGTTAAGATCAGTTACTCATTTATACATTTTAAATTGGAATCAGAGAAAAATCTATCTTGTTCTTTAAGATGGAAGATTATTTTAAATATTGTAGGCACTGGGTGTTAAATAAGGAGAGATTATTCTTAAATGTAACTGAAAATTAACAATAATAGTATTTAGGGGCACCTGGGTGGCTCAGTTGTTAAGTGTCTGCCTTTGGCTCAGGTCATGATCCCAGGGTCTGGGGATCAAGCCCCATGTTGGGCTCCATGCTTGGTGGGAAGCCTGCTTTTCCCTCTCCCACTCCCCCTGCTTATATTCCATCTCTTCCATTTCCCACTCCCCCTGCTTGTATTCCATCTGTCTCTCTCTGTCAAATAAATAAAATCTAAAATAAAAAACCAATAATAGTATTTGATTTATTTCATCTTTCTGTTAGAATTTTTCAGAAAATATTAAGGGGGTTAAAACAAAGAAATGATTTTAACAGCCCAGGCAGCTTGAGGGGTTTCCATCTTCACTGTTGAGGTCATTGTAAGGCAGAGGTTTTTTTTTTTTGACAGGCATTGGAGAATTGGGGCAGTAGGCATCCATAGTGAGTCTTTGTCTTTGATACACTTAAGGGGAAACTTGTATCCTTCTGCAGAGGGAGGCCTTAATTTCAGAGTCCCCGTCCCTGGTCAAGTCATGCCATTAGCTTAACTTTCTTTCTGCTAAAGCTTTCATCCCCACTGAGATGTCCTTGAACTATTTGTGTTTAATCTGCTGACTCTCTGTAATTTTGTTCTGAATTCTTTTTATAGCATTCCTATCTCACCTCTGGCTACAATTCTCTCTCTCTTTCTCTCTCTCTTTTTTAGTGTGAAACAAAAACTGACAAGGGAGAACTGTACTGCTCATACAAAGTCCCTAAACCAAGCATATGGCTTATGTATAAGGGGTTTGGGGGGTTCTGGCTGCAACTCTTAAAGGTATATTTAATACCATTTAAGATCAGAGATAGGTGGACACCTGGCTGGCTCAGTCAATGGAGCATGCGACTCTTGATCTCAGGATCATTTAAGCCTCAAGGTTGCTTAAGCCCCAGGTTGGGAGTAGAGCCTACTTATTTTTATTTTTATTTTTAATTTAATTTAATTTTATTCATTCATTCATTCATTTATTTGTTTTTAATGATTTTTATTTTTTTGAGAGAGAAAATGAACGGGGGGGGGGGTAGAGAAAGAAAGAAAGAAGCAGACTCCCTGCCGAGCAGGGAGCCAGACTCGGGGCTTGATCCCAGGACCTGGAGGCAGACACTTAACCAACTGAGCCATTCTGGTGCCCTGTATTTAAAAAAAGATTTTTTTTTAAAAGATTTTTATTTATTTATTTGACAGAGACAAACACAGCCAGAGAGGGAACACAAGCAGGGGGAGTGAGAGAGGGACAAGCAGGCCTCCTGCTGAGCAAGGAGCTGATGTGGGGCTTGAGCCAAAGGCAAATGCTTAATGACTGAGCCACCCAGGTGCCCCTAAATTTTTAAAGATTTTATCTATCAGAGAGAGAGAGAGAGAGAGAGACGAAAGATTGAGACTGAGCAGGCAGGGGGAGCAGCAGGCAGAGGGAAAAGGAGAAGCAGGCTCCCTGCCAAGCAGGGATCCTGATGTGGGGCTCAATCCCAGGACCCTGGGATCACTACCTGAGCCAAAGGCGACACTTAACTGACTGAGCCACCCAGGTATCCCTAGAGCCTACTTAAAAGTTAAAAAAAAAAAAAAAAAAGATCACAAGGCTCTGTCTCACAGCCTTTATTTTTGTCTCTGTGGTCACAACAGTAAATTTTTGTTCTTGAGATCTCCCCACAGTTAACTTTCTTCTTTTTTTTTTTTCCTTTACATGTTGTACTGTTGTGTATTTTGTTCTGTATTTAGCTTTTTTTTTACTTCACGTGTTTATCATGTTAAGTTGTTCTGTGATTGTTGTATAATCATTGCGCCACTGTCAGTTCCTTTCTGTGGCAGACTTTTAAATGTTACTCTTTATTACAAAGATGAAGGTTTTACTTATTATAGGGAAAAAGAATAAAAATGTAGATAAATAAAAAAATGAAAAAGCATCTGTATTCAGAGACAGTCATGTCTTAGTGTATGTCCTAAACAGAGCTCTTCCTATATGCTCATTGTACTTATCCTATGGGAAAGGGTAGATAGTATAACTCCCCTGCCCCTTACCTTCCTTTTTCTCTTAATATGGTGACGCCTGTCAAGGTGTTGGACTTGTATGTCGTAGTCATCATAGCGACACGGCAGTCTTTTGTATGGCAGATCACACCACAGTTTAGTTTCTTTTGTTAATGTTTTGTTAATGTTTGGGGTCTGTTTGCAGTATTTTATATTAAGACCTTTCCCTGGTCAAACATTGTTATATTTTGACACATATTCTTTTTTGTCTTTTATTTTTTTAAGGTAGGCTTCATGCGCAGCATAGAACCCAGTGTGGGGTTTGAACTCACGATCTTGAGATCAAGACCTGAGCTGAGATCAGGAGTCAGACCCTTAAACAACTGAGCCACCCAGGCGCCCCCCCCCTTTTTTGTCACTTTCTATCCTGATTCAGTTTCAGACTTAGAGAAAAGTTGCTAGTACAAAGAACACCTTACCTGATTTACCACTTCTTAATGATAGACTTTCTCTTGCCCTGTATGCATATTGTGTTTATTTTTAATCCATTTGAAAGTAAGTTGCATGCATCATGCTCTTTAGCTTTTTAATGCTTCAGCGTTCTTAAGTGTAGGGATGTTGCCTTATGGTATACCTGTCAAATTCATGAAAATACAACATTATGTGTAATATTTTAAATTTTAATTTACACAGTCAGTGCCTAATAATGTCCCTTACAGCAAAATTTCTTTCTGAAACAGAAACATGCATGTTACATAGGAAGCAGGATCACTAAGTGCCATGAAATCTTGAATAATTGGTTGTAGAAAAAAATGATTAGGTTTGAGTCTGTAATGATAAATACTGTGAAGTGTTTAATTTGTTTTCTTCTTGTGTTTATAGTGCCCTGTTGGAATTCTCTTAAAATGTGCCTTTTGGCAGTAAATTCTTATTTTTCATGCCATGGACTTCTTTTAGACTCTCAACTGAGGCTGGAGTCCTCCGTTCATACTGACTTATTTCCTCTTGAATTTCAGTTTTAAATATGAGATCCTAAACAAGGGAAAGGTCAGCAACCTGTGAGATGTATCCCTGCTTTTTGGCAAATTTGAAAGTTAAGCAGTGAGCTTGTGTGCTGTTAGAGTAAGTTAAGTTTCGTGGCCAACACCTGACTTGCATGTGGAGCGAAATTTTCTTGATCATGTTGTTTACCTTTACCTTAAAGGATGCTCAGCGATGACCTTAACTCTATAAAATGAATAATAGCTATCTGTGACATACTTAGAGGATAAATTTTAGCTGGATAAATTATGCTTGCATAATGAAGAATCTTGCTCATTTTAAGGGACTGCATTCATTCTTTTTCCTTATTAAATGTAGCACTTGAAGCAGAAGTAGAGGTAAGGTAGCCTACTTTATGTTTATTGAACAATTTCATTTCTGATTGTTTTTTCTCCTTGGGAAAAGAAAAGAAGGATATTTATAGCTTTGAGGGTTTGTTTTTCACAAATACACAGACTGGCCAATACTGCTTTGGACATAGTATTCAAAAAAGAATGACTGTTTTCTGTCTTCATCTGAGTAGAAGAGTCATTGCATGTAACACATTGGACACTCATTTAGATGCTCTTCGTGGTGCTCAGGCATATAGAGTTGGATCTGTTCTTGATGGGTACTAACGGATTGATTGCAGGGACTGAATGACTAAAAATGAAGCCCTTTTCTAGTCTGTCAGGCTTAATTTTTTTTGAAATATATTCATTCCATTTGAATAGAGAATAAAGCTAAGAAAAGGTGTGTGAATGTACTATTTTTTAAAAAATAAGGCTTGGGGTTAGTTTTATCTTTTTTATTTTATTTCATTTTATTTATTTATTTGTTTATTTATTTATTCATTTATTTAAGATTTTATTTCTTATTAGAGAGAGAGAGCACACAAATAGGCAGAGCAGCAGGCAAAGGGACAGGGAGAAGCAGGCTCTCCTCTAAGCAAGGAGCCCGATTCAGCGCTGGAGCTCGATGGAGGGCTGGATCTCAGGACCCTTAGAATATGATCTTAGCCGAAGGCATCCGGTTAACCGACTGAGCCACCCAGGCGCCCCTATTTACTTATTTTTTAAAAGATTTTGTTTTTTGGGTGCCTGGGTGGCTCAGTGGGTTAAAACCTCTGCCTTCAGCTCGGTCATGATCTCAGGGTCCTGGGATCGAGACCCGCATGGGGCTCTCTGCTCAGTGGGGAGCCTGTTTCTTCCTCTTTCTTTGCCTGCCTCTCTGCCTACTTGTGATCTCTCTCTCTCTCTGTCAGATAAATAAATAAAATCTTAAAAAAAAAAAAAGATTTTGTTTTTATTTTTGAGAGAGAGCGTGTGCACAAGCAGGGGGAGGGGCAGAGGGAGAAGCAGACTCCCCGCTGAGCAGGGAGCCCAATGCTGGGCTGGAGCCCAGGACCATGAGATCATGACTGTAGCTGGAGGCAGCTCTTTCACTGATTGAACCTCCCAGGTACTGTTCTTCTTACTTTTTAAATTTATTATTTGTTTTGTTTTATTGGAGCTTTGACAGACAATGTGTCAAATCTCTAGCCAGTGTTAGAGCTCAGGCTTTTTAGATTGAGAGAATTAAGGAGTTTGGTCTTGTTTTCTTTAAGCCCATTCTTATCTTTTTAAATCTCTTCCGTGTCTGTAATTATATATGCTATATTATAATTTAAGAAGTGAAAGTTACACTTCTAAGAGCATGCCTTTAAAGCCTTTGACTTTGACTCTAGCATATTGTTAAAGTAAGCATGCAGTCAATACTAGAGATGGTGATGACGATTTTTTTTTTGTAACCTCCTTCCTTTTTCCCTTTTCATTTAACCTTTATTTTAATATCTCTCTTGTCCTGATGATAGATACCTTTATTTTCTACTTACCATGTATTGCTTATTCACGTGGCAGTAACAGTGATATCTTTAATTATCATGTTTTGATAGCTACCCTAAATGCTTGTATTCTCTCTCAGTGCTGGCAAAAAAAAATTTCTCACTGGCATACAAAATATTTAACTCTCCTTTCCCCTCTCTTTAATAATTTTTTATTGTGGTAAAATATAATGTAGAATTTATTATTTTAACAGTTTTTAAGTGTACAGTTCAGTGGCACTAAGTACTTAACTATTCTTTTAAAACGTAGAATTGCTGTAGATCATTTTTGAAATTGAAGTGTTAAACCCTGTCCTGGCAACTCCTCCTCTCCCCTGATGGTTTTGGAAATGTGTATGGATATTTTTAAAAACTTTTAATGTGGAAATAGTTTTTAGGCCTATTGAACAGTTGGGAGAATTGTACAAGGAGCCTCCATACACCGTTTAACCAGATTTACCAGTTAGCATTTTGCCCTGTTTGCTTTATTATTCTCTTTCAGTGTAATATGCACATAAATTGTTTTTCCCTGAGCTGTTGGAGAGTAAGTTGAGTCTTGAATAGATATGTATTTCCTAAAAATGGAGACATTCTTGTGTAAGAGTAAACAATTTATGGAAATTTAACATTGATACAGAACTTGAACCCAACATCTCTACTATAGCTTTGTCTGCTGAGCTGGGTCCAGTGTTTTCTGCTTACAGTACAGGTTCATGTATAGCATTTAGGGGTCGTGTCTTTTTAGTCTCTTAATTTGGATCAATTTTTAAGCCTTTTTTTTTGGTCTTTCATGACATTATTTTTATAGAATATAGGCACATCTTCTCCCTCTCCTCCCCTTATAAAATGTTTCACACTTTGGATTTGGTCTGTTTTTCCTCATGATAGGTTCATACCATGTATGGAATAGTACATTAGGGATGTGTCTTTTTCAGGGTATAAATCTAGGGGCACACGGTATTCATCTGCCACTCACTAGTGATAGTAAATTTAATGACTCAGTTAAGGTGATGTCCAGTTTCTTTTCAGTATAATTCCCTTTTTCCCCTTGCGGTTTATCAACAGTCTTTAAGACCATACAAATATTCTCATTTTCATTAGGATAATCCTCACATAGATGTGGCATCCATTGATTCTTGCTGAGTTATTTTTTTCTAGGTGTTCTCATTTTCATATACTGGGCTTAATGCACATAGTAACTAAACCTGTGAATATGCTTTTGGTAATCATGATGGGCAGTGGATTTTGTCAGTGGAGTTTCACTGAGATTTTTGTTTCTTTAGATGGTTTGTTTCACTGTGATTATTAACCAGATCTGAGTAGGATTGATTTTAACCATTTCTGTAGCAACAGCTTATTGTTTTTATTACATTATTGTTGGGTTGCTGATGGACACAGATTGAAAACTACAAATTGGTAATAAAGTAAACAACGAATGTATAATGAATTCATTGCTGTTTTTAGGGATTGAAATATTAGAATTAGCTGATAAAGAATGTTCATCAAGTATTATATTACAAAGGCCATACATTTTATTAGATTAGTAAATTGCTTTCTCAGTAATGGTCAGCATTCTGCTACCTGCATGCTTAATCTGTTGCCTGACTTGTGATTTTGATGCTGTGAGGGCGCCAAGATTGAGTCGCTGACTTCTCCAATTTTTTTCCTCTAGGGCAAGAGGATTATGACAGATTACGACCGCTGAGTTATCCACAAACAGATGTATTTCTAGTCTGTTTTTCAGTGGTCTCTCCATCCTCATTTGAAAATGTGAAGGAAAAGGTGAGTTGGTCCAATACCCTTGCCCTGAAAAAGGTGGTTACAGAACTTCTGTTGAGTTGTTGTAAAAAGCTGTAGAGGCTTATGGATTGATGCAGGTGTATTTTTTAAAATACTTTTTCTCTAGTGGGTGCCAGAGATAACTCACCATTGTCCAAAGACTCCTTTCTTGCTTGTTGGGACCCAAATTGATCTCCGAGATGACCCCTCTACAATTGAGAAACTTGCCAAGAACAAACAGAAGCCTATCACTCCAGAGACTGCTGAAAAGCTGGCCCGTGACCTGAAGGCGGTCAAGTATGTGGAGTGTTCTGCGCTCACACAGGTGAGGACAGAGTAGCCCCTTGTTTATTTACAGTTGGGTAGTTTCTTAAGAGTATTAGGATTTGGGGTTATTTTTAACTGTGGTGTGCAGTGCTCAAGAAAGCTGCCGGGGAAGACTAGGACCAGCTTCATCGTATATATTCTTTTGGTAGAGGCTCTGTGTTTGTGGAGAAAGTTATTAAGCTCTGACTAAAACTCTTGTGTTCATGAGCTCCCACACTGTACTGACTCATTTGTAGTGGTCAGGGATTGTGTTAGAAATGTTTTATGGGTGGGTCCCAGATTAGCACTGACTTGCAAGAGAGTGTGTGAGTGATTCCCCCTTGCCCCCGAAACTTAAATTTTTATCTAAATGTATCTGATCTTTTCCTGTCACGTCTTACCACTGATGCTACAGTTTCTGGGCTAATTCAGCTGACATAGGGAATTAATCATAGTAATTGAGACTTTCACATCAGAGAAAGCTGCCTTGGCTATTTCTCAAGCATGCTTTATAAGAAGGGATCAGTTCTTGTGTTTTTAGAGACAGTCCTTCCTCATGTGGTCCTCTCTATCCTTCTGTCCCTTTCTGAGTAATTTACTTGGAACTCTTCTCTTAGGTTTATGGGAACCATCAGATTCTGAGGTTAGGGAACAGTGTTAGAGTATTTCGAGTGGGAGCTATAACCTGTGTGGTTTCATCTTTTCCACTTTCATGGTATTACTGACCAATTCTGCCCTTTGAGTACTGTCCTGGGGGCAAAGGAAAAAATTATGGAAATAGCACGGAACTATTTTATTCTGTTGGTACTGGCGCTCTGAGGTGTGAACATTGAGCAAACATGTCTAGTTAAAACAGGACAGGACTAAAGAGGTTTCTTACAATTACATTAAATCCACTTATATTTATCATGCTTGCTTGTTTAGGTAATTGCTCTTTTTATTATATTTTTTTAAAAAACACTGGGATTCTTGATTATGTATACTAAGGCAGATGGCATATATAATTAACCTGTTATGCATGTACTAGGTGTTTAGTGTGTATGGCCTAGACATAATAATCTCCAACTCAGTGCTAGGTTGGATATTTAAAGATAAAATTTTTATGCTTAGCTGGGTAATCCACAGGATAACTTCCAGGTCTAAAATTGTTCTCCCAGACCTAGTTTTCCTTGGCAGTTCAGTCCTATTGTAAAAGCAGATATTTTAAAGTTCTGAAGATTTTATATCCTCTCACCCACAGCACTGGCTGAGATTTAAAAAAAAATGCCTCTTGGTTCTGTGTTTTGATACCATCAGAAAAGTGAGTGAGTGTCGGTGTGGGGTGGGGTGGGGAAGGACATGTGTGGAACACGTGTGTCAGATTATAACTAACTATCCATCCTTTGAGTATCCCTGTCCTTCAAGTAGGGATTGCTTTTGGGGGAAATGGAGGCAAATAGACCACATGGACCCAATTCTAAGTCACTGGTGAAGTTTAAAGAATTGGATGCTCCCATTTAAGATTTTTTACAATGTGAACAGGTTTATTATACAGTCAGTCACTTTGTCCACAGTAGGAATTTGAAAAGGTCTTAGCAACTACATTTTTCTTACCACATTTTGACATTTGGAGAAGTCAAAAGAGAAGCTAGAAAATGGGATATCTGGTTGTGTTTGGGAGATAGAACTTTTAGGACTCCAGATTCTGTTTTTGGTTCCTCTAAAACTGAACTGTTTTTCTAATCAGATAGTATGGGTAAAGTGAAGCTAAGTTTTGTTTTATAGAAGATCAGTTATCTTTATCAATAAGCAAGAAAGGATTTGCTTTTTAGGAAGGTGTGCCCAGGTTTCTCATGGTCATCCTCTTTTTTTCCCTTATATAATGCATTTCCCTCTCCACTGTCCCCTTTCCCTTTTATATTTGACTTATCAGAGTTTCCTCTGAGATGTGTGGAAAGAATTTCATAGGAACTTTTTACTTTTGTTTAGCATTTCTACTTTGTAAAAGACATAGAAGAAAACTTTTAATCTCTTTGCCTCTTTCTAAGTACTTAATGTTATTTCTCATTTATACCTCATGGAATATGTGGATGCCCATCTTCTGGGATGCCTAGGGATGGGGTGGGAATACCTGGGGTAGTCTAGGGCTGGTATTTGTTACTAGAGCTGGGTTCTGGGACTTATGGGAGGTTTTTACTTGGGATCAAACTGAGTTAAAGAACCTGTGAAACCTCTTTGGGTGGTAAACCTGTGGCTTCAGATTTAGGTGAGTTTAGGTGAGTCTATAGACCTGGGCCCAAGGTACCAGTGCTACTGAGTCACACTGTCACGTCGGAGTTCTGCCTGAGGTGTAAGTGTGTTTCTGCATCTTAATTCCTGTAGATCTGACAATATCCTTTGTTTTCACTCCATGCTTTATGTTCTGATACCCATGAAGACATCTTAAAGCATTGGACTGCTTGCTAAAACTCATTCTAGGACCCCATTCTTTGTTTTCCTATGACTTGGGTGATGGTTACTTGCTCTAATAACATTACTGAATAACTGAAGTGTATGCTGTTTCTAGAGTCTGTTCCTTAAACTTCTCCCAGGTGGTACCATTGAACAATTAACACTCTTTCTAAATGTCTGAACCATTTTGTTCTGGGAAACTGATTTACTCTAAATCCTTATTAATCCCATCCAGATATGTCACTGAATCTAGAAACATGTAGCATGCCTGTTAGTCTGCTCTTTGTTGTTCTTATTTACCCTTCAGTTATTCAGGGGCTGAATTCACAGAAGCCTGAAATTGTAATTGATTTAGTTCCAGAATATGTGTGCCATTCTTCTCATTGGAAATACTGGGGAGTTCTACAAGGCTTATCCAGTGCATCTGTCTTTTGTTTACATATCCATTTTTTTCTTCTTAAAATACTGCTTTTTAAAAATGCGATTGTTTTAGAAGTCAACATACAACATTTTCATAAAAATTACTTTCCTTGCTCAGTTAAACTTTTTTAATGTAAGAAGTTTCTGTTCAGTTATCTACTGTCCTGATAATGGGCTTAAGATCTAGCTTTCTGGCACTTTTTTTTTCTGAAGGTACATTGCTTCTGTGAATCCAGCCCATTTAATCCGGACTGCTATAATATCTGCTAGTCTTTCTAATCCTCTAACCTGGCTGCTATTCTCTCTCCTCCCCTCTGTCTTGTAGAGAGGTCTGAAGAATGTGTTTGATGAGGCTATCCTAGCTGCCCTCGAGCCTCCGGAAACTCAACCCAAAAGGAAGTGCTGTATATTCTAAACTGTTTTCTCCTTCCTCTCTTTGCTGCTGCTTCCTGTCCCACTACTGTAGAAAGAGCATTTAAAAACAAAGGAATAAAACCATCCTGTTTGAAAGCCTCTGCGTCTTTTTACTCACCACCTAAGAGCAACCTCTGTATTAGTTTTTGATCAAGAATGCAATATCTTATAGAATATTTTTTGTGATCAGTAGTCAAGTTGGACTTGTTTAACTTTCTGCTTCTTGAGTTGCCTGATGCTCAGAGCTTTTGGTTTGGATTACTATTGCAAAAGGGAACTTGGTGTGGCATTAAGAATGTTCTCTTGGAAAAAAAAAATAAGAGTTTTAACACTTCCTAGCTCTAGATGGAGAAAATAACACAAACATCATTTTACTCTTATGATCAATTGTAATTGTAATTGCATGACAAACTTTATGGAAAAGGGGTGACCTGCTAGTAGATTGTAACAGGGAAGGGAGGATTCTTCTCTGGTTTTCTTTTGTGCAGTGAAACTTTGTGTTGCTATTGCTTTGGCTGTCTGTGCTGTGGTGGAGTATTTGTCAGTCTGGGGTGGGAAAGGTATTAATGTATCTGCTACTGCTTTATGAAATCATTTGTTACACTATCTTTTAAGAACAGCATCCATTTTAACAGTTGACTTAAGGTTTGTTAATGTTGAGATGTAAAGCTGCCACCTTTATATTTTCCTGCTTCTGATTTTATTGTTGTGAGGGAAACATATAACTGTGGTTACCTTCAAATTTTGAAATTAAAAATATACAATTGTTTGTATAAATGCCTGATGAAGCGTTATTCCTGTTGCACTGACTGGTTCTAGTTTTACGTATGTATCAGGTGCCCACATATTGCTTCTTTGAGCCCCCTGGCTCTGTCTGATTGGTGGGATGCAGGGAGTTCAGAGTGAAGGTCTTTGCCGCAGGCGCGGTAGCCATGCTCTCCATCCTTGCCTGCGCCTTCCATGTAACAAGGATGCCGCTGCCGGCTGCTGGCCCTCTCGGTCCTGTTCCATACTCCACGGTTTCATTGGAATGCAGAGCTGCTTCAGTTGTTTTTATGTAAAATGTTTCAGCAGCACATTACACAACTCATACTGAATGAGCAAGTGACACATGTGGCTTGTTCGCTTCTTGTGACATACATTGGTCTGCAAAAAGCTTTCTCAAAGGACCACTGTCTCATTCATGAATATCCACTCCTCTGCTCTTGAATTGCTGGATCCTTCCAGTGTCCTGCCTGGACAAAACTTGGTGAAGTGGGATGATTGTGTTGAGTTTCAGAGTTTTTAACTTTTTGTTCCCTGTTGACTCTTTTAATTTGATCTTCAGCTTTATTATACTGAAAATCAGACTGCCCATTTTTTTCTTTCTACCCCTTTTCAGAAAGGCCTAAAGAATGTATTTGACGAAGCAATATTGGCTGCCCTGGAGCCTCCCGAACCGAAGAAGAGCCGCAGGTGTGTGCTGCTATGAACATCTCTCCAGAGCCCTTTCTGCACAGCTGGTGTCAGCATCGTACTAAAAGCAATGTTAAATCAAACTAAAGATTAAAGATTAAAATTCGTTTTTGCAATAATGACAAATGCCCTGCACCTACCCACATGCACTCGTGTGAGACAGGGCCTGTAGGTATGGTCCCCTTCTTAATTGCTAGTTAATTTGAGTAATTGTGTATTGTCAGAGAAGTGATTAGTACTAGTTTATGTTATTTCAAAAAATTTTTTCTTTTGTTCTTTGTTTTTTTGTTTAAAAGCAAGGCATGCTTGTGACTCTGTAACAGACTAATTTGGGTTGTTGAAGCTGCTCCCAGGCTCCATCCACTCTGGAGAATGATCTGGGACATTTAGTTTTTTGTTTTTTTGTTTTTGTTTTGTTGTTTTTTTTTTTTTTCAGGGGTGGGGTGTGGGGAGTGTGTGTGGGGTTTGTTTTTATTTAGTCATGTTTTTTAAATTCATTAACCATTGGACAGCCCTTAAGGGGAGGAGGATGGATTGATTCCACATTCTACTTCCTAGATCCAGTTTTAGAAAACTTGTCCCCCACCTGGTGCTCTTAGGAAGGAGTACAGTAAATGCCTCATTTAATAACATACTCCTTTTTGAAAGTTGCCTTTTCTCTCCACCCTTGAGTAGGTCCAGTATTCGATGAAACTCATGAAAGTGGGTGGAACCTGTCTTGCCCCTCCTCTTTTCTAGGATGCACTATATATGTGACTGTGACTTTCAAGGGAATTTGTTTGCCATTTCCTGAATTTTTTTTTGAAGTTAATTTCTAACTTCTTTCACTGATAAATGAAGAAAAGTATTGCACCTTTTGAAATACACCAAATGGATTGAGTACATAATTAAAAAACTTTTTTTCCCCCCTGTCAGTCATTGTCTTGTATGCTTAGCTTAGAAATGTCCAGCCTGATAGTGTATGATGTGGTGTTCCTAGAACACAGCTGAAGACCTGGTAAATTGAGGAAATGTGAGGGGTGGCGCTAGGAGACAGATGTCTTATGGAATGATGCACATCCTCTTTGAAGTTGGGAGGATGGAGACCTGCTTCATGAAGAAGCTGGGGGTGGGGGTGGGGGTGGGGAGAACATTTAACAACATGGGGACCAGTCAGGGGAATCCCCTTATTTCTGTTTTGCATATGAGGAACCCTAGAGTAGCTAGTTAAGGCTCTCTAGTTTAATAAAAAAAAAATCATGGAGTCTTATGAAGACTCTTCATAAGTGTTATAGGGATTTTTATCCACTTACTTTGGTTGCAGTTTTCAATTTTTAAAAATGTTTAGGTAGTTTTCTTCACCTTCCCCAAATCTTAATTCTTGTAGATTCATTAGTGTTGAACCAATGCTTTCTCATGTTTCAGTTCTTTGTATATGCATTCTTTTCAGATGTATTAAACAAACAAACAAAAAAAACCCTTCACAAGCCAGCCTGGGGGTTGTTCTTTTCCCTCCGCCTCCTTTTAGATACTTAGAAATGGGGACTTGGCTCTTAATAACATCAATTTCTTAACAAATTTTGGGATAAGACTTTAAAGCTTTATTTTTTAAATGTGCTTTATTTCCTTTTTGACCTTCAGTGTGAGGTGATGGTTTCCCCTCAGTATGTTCAGGTTTTGCCTTCTCCCCTGAGTTTGGCAGGTAGCCTTCAAGACCTGTTCTCTTTAAGACTCAAGTGGGTTCATAGCAGTCCTTGGTGAAGGTGATGCCCAGGAAGCTCACTGCTCATGTTACGTTGTTGGGAGGGAATGACCGCACACCTCTCTCAGTCATTGGGTAGTTGGAAAGCAGCCAGTTTTTCCCTTCAGTTTTCTGTATCAGTGCTTTTCAAACTTCGTTGCTTACTGGAGTACAGCTTGAGCAGTGGGTGTTTAAAAGCTTTCCATGTATTTCCAGAACACGGCCAAGTTGGAGAACAATTGCTCCTAGATTGTTACCCAGACTGCTTCCATCAGATTCCAGATTTTGTGCTGTGAGTCTGAATATAGGACAGATTTTCTTTAGGTGGAGGAATGATTCATTTACCTTGAGGGTATTATACTGATCTGTAGGAGAGTCTTAGAAACTAAGAACTGTTGACACAGTGTAACCTCATTTTGGTGGTTTTCTTTCTTTCTTTCTTTCTTTCTTTCTTTCTTTCTTTCTTCATTTCTTTTTTTTTTTTTTTTTTTTTTTTTTTTTTTTTTTTTTTTTTTTTTTTTTTTTTTTTTTTTTTTTTTTTTTTTTTTTTTTTTTTTTTTTTTTTTTTTTTTTAAAGATTTTATTTATTTGACAGCGAGAAACACAGCGAGAGAGGGAACACAAGCAAGGGGAGTGAGAGAGGGAGAAGCAGGCCTCCCGCCGAGCAGGGAGCCCGATGTGGGACTCGATCCCGGGTCTCCGGGATCATGACCTGAGCCGAAGGCAGTCGCTTAACCAACTGA
>PITA01010752.1:32496-70322 GCA_004023965.1 Spilogale gracilis | reverse complement strand
GGGGGGGGGGGGGGGGGGGGGTTGCAGACTGTGAAAGCCCAGCCAACAATACGAAGCACAAGAGTTCAGGTGTGGAACAGGGTGCAGAGGGGCTTCCTTAGGAGTCCAGTTGCCATGGATTCTCAAGAAAAGCTGGTGGGAGTCAGAATGGCCAAAATTAACAAGACAGAAAACAACAAGTGCTGGAGAGGCTGCGGAGAAAGGGGAACCCTCTTACACTGTTGGTGGGAATGTAAACTGGTGCAGCTGTTTTGGAAAACAGTGTGGAGATTCCTTAAAAAATTAAAGATAGAGCTACCCTATGACCCTGCAATTGCACTACTGGGCATTTACCCCAAAGATACGGATGTAGTGAAAAGAACGGCCACATGTACCCCAATGTTCATAGCAGCAATGGCCACAATCGCCAAACTGTGGAAAGAGCCAAGGTGCCCTTCAACAGATGAATGGATAAAGAAGATGTGGTACATATATACAATGGAATACTATGCCTCCATCAGAAAGGATGAATATCCAACTTTTGTAGCAACATGGACTGGACTGGAAGAGATTATGCTGAGTGAAATAGGCCAAGTAGAGAAAGTCAAGTATCGCATGGTCTCACTTACTTGCGGTGCATGAGGGGTAACCTGGAGGACAGTGGGAGAAGGAAAGTAAATGGGAAGTAGGGTAATCCAGGGAGGGAAACGAAACAACAGAGACTTTGGACACAGAAACAAACTGAGGGACTTGGAGGGAGGGGGGTGGAGGGATGGGAGAGCCAGGTGGTGGGTACTGGGGACACCTAAAGCGTGGAGCACTGGGTGTGGGGAATGGGGAATGAATCTTGGAACACTGGGGGAAAAAAATTTTAGTAACAATAAAAAAAAAATAAATAAAAGCTGGTGGGAACAGAGGCTGCCAGTTCCGTGAAGTCTGGGACACAGCACACCAGCTGTAAAAGGATTCACCCCAGGAAGCACTGTTCGTGATTAACTACACAGATCAGAGCCAGCCAACAGTCTCTTCCCATGTGGGTCAATCTACTGGTGACGCAAATAAAGCATCCCTGAAATTACATCTAAGAATATCACTCAATTTTATTTTATCCAGAAGTTTTCAAAAGTGCATCTTTTGTAGGTGATCGATATTTATGACTTTTCTTAAAATACAAGTATTTTAATTAGGGAATTACGGAAATATCAATTTCTGTCAAGAGTGCAAGAACATAAAGACTGATTATTATCCCATTCATGTCTAAAACACAGGAAATAATTACAGAAAAATAAGGATGTACATCCAGGTGTAAATCCTACACTGCATGGCTTCTCAAATTTGAAGGGACTCAAATATGAATCCCCCAGGGATCTTATCAAAATGCAGATCCTGTCTCTGTGGATCTGGGTGCTACCTGGGACCTCTGCATCTCTCACCAGCCCCAGGTAAGGGCATACCCACCAACCTCTGGAGCAAGGACCTAGCAACACAAGAGATAATGTGCAAAATTAATCAAAGCTCCATGAGGCATATGGGTTTCCAGGACCAAGCACGTTCCCTTACTGGTGAGCTCAGCCATCTTTAACTTAATGAGGATTATCATCACAGACCACTCCACCTGTGATACTACATATCATACAGCCTCTGCCCTCAGATTCAAAGTGCCAAGAGCTAAGGTCTTGTGCCAGTTGCAGAGGGTAATTCTGCAGTGTGCTGGTAAATACTTACAAGGAGGCGGAAGAAACCCAGGACATAACTTAGGGCTTGCTTCTGGATTATTTCCCCTTTGTAAGCTTGGCTTTTACAACAGTCCTGCAGCTCACGGTGGAGCATCTCTGAGCCTTGGGGGCCACATGACCACTCTAATGAAGTTGGCCCTGGACTCAGGGGACAGTGTGTCTACTAAGCTCAGTACTACAGTCCAAGTTCCTGGGCTGCCGGGGTAGATCTGTCTAACAGCTGCCGGCACATCAAGCCAATATCCTCCCTTTCTCTGTGAATACCTGCCAAGAACTGCAGGATGTGACAAAAGAATTCCCTCTAAAAATCAGAACTTTCCTTTAACTTGCCCCTGCCCCTGCAGTTGAGTCAGTCAGAAGCCCCCAAAGTGCTGGTTCTGCTGTACTCGTTCCCATGTTCTTACGCCAGGGAGGCTCAGGTTACAGCTGCAGACCTGGCATTCCACAGCCCAGCAGCTGGCACTCTGCCATGGACAGCTTGGTCTTACTGCAGTATTAAAGTCGTCCTGCTCTCGGGCACAGGTGGGCAGGGACTCCCACAGCCCTGGGCAATGGGTCAGTGATGCAGCCTCCTCCTTCCCACAACTCTGGACAATTCTCAACTTGCCCCTTTATAAACTCTCCAGCCTCTCCATTATTTCTGTGGACTTTCAGAGCTCAAGGCAGCCTCCCACTTGAGACATATCTTCTCTGTTTATTACTTGGCTCTTCAGAACAGTGAAGTAAACTCTTCTCCCTGTAACTAGGCCCAAAGGGCTTCTCCCACACTCCCTCCAGAAGCCCTTTTAGGACAGCAGCAGGAGCTGGAGAAGAGCTGGTGATAGGAATGGCCTCCCCCACTGACCATGGGCCTGCCAGGAAAGAAGGACCTCTGACATTGTTCCCATTTTGCAGATGTTGAAACTAAGGTCCAGAGAAGTCATAGACTTCTAAGACTTAGAACTTAGGTTATAAGTTAGCAAATGCAGGGCCAAAGCCCACTTTCCACACAGCTCTGTTGCCAGCCCCCAACTTCAAGGAGGACCAAGCCTGCCCAGGCTCCTTCTTCTCAGACCGCCAACCCTAGCATCTTTCTTGTCAGGACATTGCAGTGTCTGTAACCTCAGAAAATGGGGATTTCCTCTGATCCTGCAATACGGGTGACAAGAGCTGGTGGCCACCACAGCAGGTTGGAAAGCTGAGAAAGCAGGAAGTTGCACATCACTTCACAGGCCAAGAATGTACAACTTTATTTCTTTTTCACATTAACGGGAGGGCACAGCATTTAGGTTTTTTGGCATTTAGCATTTCCCCTTCCTGCTCACCTATCCTATTAATGGGTTCTTCTTCTAGAAATCCTCAGAGGGAATGGGGCACACAGCACCCATAAGCACTAAGGAGCCTCATGGCGAGGTATTCTCCTCCACCCTTAGCGAGTGACCGACAGCCTAGGTGGCTTGGTCTATTCCCTCCCTGCTGTAGGCAGCCTGCAGTTTGAACTCAGGTCTGCTCCACTCAACAGATCAATTACTTAGCCAGTGCCTCCTTGAGAGAAGGGGTTTTTTGTCTCAATTATAGCGTCTGGCACACAGGTGCTTATTCGTATATCTGTGCGCAATGAATGGGTCTCTCAGAACCTCCTGTTTCTTCACCTGCACAGCCTGGATACAACCATCCTCTGAAGGACGAGGCCCCATCGTCAACACTGCCTGCCTGCCTCCACTCGCTGCTCCTCACACAAGGAGGGCAGAAGGCAAAGACACAGTGAGGGCTTCGTTGTCTCTCCACATCTTGGCCAGACCCCTGAAGGAGGTAAGCCCAAATGCAGCACTGCTATGGCAACACAGGACCTGCAGGGCTCCCAGCACTGCTCCCTTGCTGAAAAGCAGCTGCTTCCCATCCTTACGATCCTCAGGAGTAGTGGGAGCTGGTTATATGCAGTAGGCCCAGAGAGGTCATGTCATCTCACCTGCCAATAGCCCCATGAGGATCCCCCATTACTCCCATCTTTTTTTTTTTCCTCTAAAGATTTTATTTATTTATTTGACAGAGAGTGATCACAAGTAGACAGAGAGGCAGGCAGAGAGAGAGGAGGAAGCAGGCTCCCTGCTGAGCAGAGAGCCTGACGCAGGCCTCGATCCCAGGACCCTGAGGTCGACCTGAGTCGAAGGCAGAGGCTTTAACTCACTGAGCCACCCAGGCGCCCTCCATTACCCCCATCTTACCAGTTGGGAGGTGTAAAGAGGGGACCCTGGGGCCCAAGCCAGGTCTTTCAATTGCAGAACCCCAGAGCTCAATGTCTGTGTTCAACCCCAAGAGCACCCATCATGCCTCAGCAAAGCCTCCTAGACTGAAGCCATAGACTAAAACAGCCTGGAAAAGCACAGTCAGAACGCACCCCAGAAATCATCTAGCCAGGGTTCTGTCAACACTTCAAATGACTGGAACTCTCTTATCAAACGAAATCTTACTGAAACCCATACATGTGTGTGTCTATTATATCTTTGTGCATATATGTACCTAAACGTGTGTATACATATATTACAGAGACATATAGAGACACACACATAGGCATTTTGCCCTGACCTGTTTCTTGGCATCAGCAATTTCTCCAGACCAAGCTGTTCTGCTTCACAGCCCACTGCAGTCAGATTTTAGACAGTAATCAATTTACTTTGCCTATTCTGTCTATCCTTAGCTTTACCATAGTGCCAACAACCCCTGTAGACTTCTGAGCTGGAGCATGCCCAGAAGAGTACTGCACTCAGTGTGGATGAATCTGGCAGTGCAGGGGCGCGGGGCTCACTGCGGTGAGAAACACCACATGGGCACCACGAAGCACTCCAGAGAAGATGAGGAGGAGCAAGCCAGGCTGCTGCTGGTAGGGAATGAAGGACAGATGCAAGCACATCCGAAGGGTGTCTTCGATGAGCTGAAACAAGTCAGGAGGCAGGAGGAGGGGCACTGTGAGAATGGGCTCTGCAGCCAGGATATCTGTTGGCAGTGGCCCCTTACCTGAGTAGCTGCCAGATTTTAGGCAAGGCACCTACCGTCTTGGACCTGGGCCACCATACTTGTATATGAGGGAAGCAACTGTACTTCTCTTGGATAGTGGTCCACAGCTCCGGAGAGCCTGCAACACCCCAGTGCCCACCCACCCCACACCAAGGGAGCGAGTACTGGTGGGCCAGGCGCTCAGGGATGTCTAAAGCCCCACAGGGGTCCTGTGTACTTCTCATAGTGGGTTTAGGTCTAACTGATAATATGCTACGTGATGAGTACTGGCAAATGTTAGCTGTGGAGACCACAGGCGAGCCACTTGGCAGCTTTTAAAGATCTGAAGACCTCTCCTGCGGAGGGGAGATTAGATGTCCTCCATGTGGTGCTAAGGGGGGAAACTTTCAAAGTCATTTATTTGAGGCAAATCTGAAGTTCTCACCTAGACAGACCCAGGGAAGGGCCCTGTATGTATCTTATTGAGGTGACACCTGATGAGGGAGGGGCCGAGGAGGGCTGCCTCCCAAATGTCCTTCGCCCCTTGAGTCTGGTTCCTAGGCATTGCCCTGGTAGAATCTAGAGGCCTGGGAACTGGTTGTCTGTACTCAGTGAAGTAGGGTCAGGGCAGTGATAACTCCAGCTGCTGGACTGGGGTGTCTGGGAAATGACCAGAGCATTACAGTATGAAGTGGAAGGAGCAGCCATGATACAGGGAATGGTCAGGTCTGTGGGGTCTCCTGAGCTATGGGGTGGGTGGTGAACAGAAAGAGTGCCCAGACCACCTGCTCCACAGCAACCCAATGCCATTAACTGCGGACTTTTTAGTGAAAGGTATAACAAGGGGGAAGATGGCTTTACCTGCTTCGAATAAAAGCACATGTTTCCTACTCCCATCATGTCATGGTTGTGGAATGAGAATCACAAACTCTGAGCTGGTCAGGAAGCCCGCCGGGACAAGGTATGGGGGTGCTGGCCTCAGATGCTCAGACTCCCATCCCATCTGTCCCCTGGGTCCAGGTCTTGTTTTCCCAAACTGACTCTCAGAAGAGCATTTTTTCGACTACTGGTGTAAAGTAAGTCTTGAGACTCCTTTTATAATGTCAAATGAATAGGTGAATAGGAAACACATAAGATTCCCTGTCAATGGAAATGACATCTTCCTTGAAGGAAACTCTAAAATCAAAAGACCCTAGTCAAAGAGTCAGTTAAGCATCCGACTCTTGGTTTCACCTCAACGCATGATCTCAGGGTCGCGGGATGGAGCCTCAAGTCAGGCTCAGAGCTCAGCACAGAGTCTACTTGGGATTCTTTCTCTCCCCCTTCCTCTGCCCCTCCCTATATTCATGTGATCTCTCTCTCTTTCTCTCTCTCTGTCTCAAGGAAATAAATAAATCTTAAAAAAAAAAAGAAAAGAAAAGAAGACGCCTTTAGTCAAGAGTTGAAAAGTTTGTCCCTCACTATTTCTAATACAAATTACTTAGGAGACAGCGTTTGTGTCCTCGCGTGGTGTGAACCATTAAGTGACCTAAACACACACACACATGCACACATGCACAAACACTTAAAATAACTCTAACCAGATTGTTTCAATCTTCCCAAGAATACAATTCTTGTTCCTTTTGTTCATTGTCATTCAGAGTTTTTAATATCTAATATACATATATTAATGTTCAGTTTCTGGCCAGGCTCCAGCCAGGGAAAGCCATCTGCCTGTCTTTGGCAACTATACCACAGTCTCCCCTGATCTCTTTCTAGTTCCAGTAACCCACAGTCAACCGCCATCCGGAAAGAGATCCTCTTTGGAAGGATCCTCGGAAGATCAACAGCAGCCTAACGCTACCTCATTCACTTCACTTTGTCTCATTTGCCTCACAGGCCTTTGATCATCTCACATTATCACAAGAACAGTGACTACGGTAAGGTATTTTGAGAGAGAAACCACATTCATATGACTTTATTACAGCATATTGTGATGATTAGCTTTACCATTAGTTATTACTAATCTATTACTATGCCTAATATGTAAATTAAACTTTATCACAGGTATAGGAAAAAAATCATATACATAGAGCTCAGTACTATCTGTGGTTTCAGGCACCTACAGGAGGTCTTGGAATGCATCCCCCATTAATAATGGGGGACTACTACACTAAGGCTCAAGTTTCTAGCAAGAGGTTCATCAAGAGAAAGCATTTATTTTCCTCCTGGCAGTGGAAGAGAAGGGATGTGGAATGCAACAGTGGGTTGATCTGAGGTGATCAGCATGCTAATATTACCTGTAGAAATAGCACAGCTTTCCCCCTGACACTGCACTCTTATGGGTGGCATTATGTCCTCTCCCCAAATTCCTGTGTTAGACAGCTAACTCCCAGCACCTCAGAATGTAGAGATGGGGTCTTGAGGTAATCAAGGGAAAACATTAGGTCCTAATCCAGGCTCACTGGTGTCCTGATAAGAAGACATGAGGACACATGCACAGAGGGGAGATCATGAGAGAACACCGGGAGAAGATGATCCTCTACAAACCAAAGAGAGAAGCCTCTGAAAAGACAAGTCCTGTGATACCTTGATCTTGGACTTCTAGTTTCCAGAACTATGGGACAAAAAAATGTTGGTTATTTATGCTACTCAGCCTGTGGGACCTCATTGTGACACCTTTAGGAAATGAATACAAGCACATTTAAAACACGATCTGCACAGAAACTGAGAATTAACCCATTGAAGCCTTGAGCCATTGCTGCCTGAGATTTCATTTGGGAGTCCCCCTCCCCCCAGAGCTTGAGGCTGATAAGTGAGCTGGTGTATATGCTCACCGACTCCTGCAGATGAAAACTGAAAGGGCAGGAACCAGCAAGCACCACTGGGTCCCGAGGCCTCAGAGCTGGGGTTTGAGAGCTAGAGCTTCACAAAGCTGATGCCAGGCCCTCCCCCCTTCCTTCCTTCCGGCTCTGACATAAGCCTGCATTTCTTCCCCATTCCCCAGGAGTATTCCTTGTGGAGGCTAGGGAAAGCACCCTGAGCACTCCCTCTGGGACAGCACGGCTGGCACCTGGCCTATGCTCCGGGGTCTCAGGTCCTGTAGCTTCAGGGAACAGTACATGCAGGCTTGACCGCAGCAGCAAGGGGGTACTTGCCACCAACATGCCACCACCTAAGGCCTGTGTGTCCTTACTGGAGGAGAGGCAGATCTCTCCTATGATCTAAGTAAACCAAGGACTTAGTAATGCCATCCTCCCAATGTGGGTAGTCAGTGAGCACACGATGGTGATGAGCCACTGCCTTTAGAAAGCAGCTTTTCAAACTGACCTACCCAACTTGTGGAGCTGCTCTAGTGCCACAAGGGCCCATGTCCATGTTATGGGAGCATACAAAGCGACTGTTAATTGTAAGCATTATTAAAATGCTGATTTGCAGAAATAAGAGCACTTCCCTCACAGAATCATCAAGAAAATTAGAAGAAGCAATGTCATATGAAGACTCAGAAGAGGGCCTGGCACACAGTGGGTACTGAATGAGTATGAACTGGTACCATTACTCAGGGAGGAGAGGATTGGAGAGTCTCATTATTCTTACCACAAAGGTTGCAAGCTTTCTGGACGCTGACAGAGAGCTCCTACCAATTCTGGATCCTAGGTGGTACCAGCTCCAGGATGTCTTGTCAACCAGAAACTTACAAGCAGATTGTCAGAAAGACCCCAGCCTCCCAAGAGTGCGTGACGTGCAGGAACACTCCATACAGGCAGGAACAAGCTACTATCCAAGTGTCCCCACACCTTTGGATTTTATTATTTTTTTAAATTAAAAGCAACCTGAGTATTTTTTTAAAGATTTTATTTACTTATTTGACAGATCACAAGTAGGCAGAGAGGCAGGCAGAGAGAGAGGAGGAAGCAGGCTCCCTGCTGAGCAGAGAGCCCGACGCGGGCCTCGATCCCAAGACCCTGAGATCATGACCTGAGCCGAAGGCAGAGGCTTTAACCCACTGAGCCACCCAGGCTCCCTAAACCTTTGGATTTTAATGCTTGATGAACAGTCCAGCCTCATCAACTGAACCCAACCCTACGTGCATGACCTTTCTCTGCCCACTGTTTGCTTTAGAAAGTCCAACACTCAGAATACCCGAGACAGATTTCCATGGCCAGCTTCCCAGGGCCAAGGCAGAGACGTCAGCCTTACAAGTCTGTCCTCAACCAAATTTCCTGCCTCAAGGTCAAGGCTCCAGAACACTTGATAAACGCCGGATAAGCAGACCAACTATTTGAAGTCACATCCAAAACAAACCTAAATCCATACGCTTTGAAGTTGGTCTTTTTTAACCAACCAAACAAAAGGACTCGTTTTTGGACTATAGCAGGTGTTACTGCAGAAAAGTAGCCATTACAGGTGAGTGAGAACTATATTTTTTTCGCCTCTCTCTCAAAGACACAAGAATCACATGCACACATTTTTGTTTGGGTAAGTTGTGCACACGTGTGTGCGTGTGTGTGTGAGAGAGACAGTGTGTGTGTGTGTGTGTGTGTGTGTGTCTGTGTGTCTGTGTGTGTCTGTGTTATGAAAAAGAATGATTTTAAGCTTTGGCCCAATTCTTAACTTATAAAACCCCATCCAGATGTACCTAAGTGCTTGCTCTCCGGAACTGGAGGGGGAGGCTTTTTATAATGGGAGGTAAGAATAAGGCATTCAGACAGATATACTACTGAAAAACAACTTCAATGAAAATCAACAAACTAAAAAAGCTTGCTTTAGGTCTGATCTCAGCTTGGTTAAAATCCTCATTGTGGTCCGTTAAGTCACATCCCTGGGTACCTTTTCCAACATGGATTGTTCATTAGCAATGGTGAAAAAACCCTGAATTATTTCATTACTGTTGAAACCAATTTAGATGTTAGAAAATATAGTTTCATCTATTCACAAGGTAGGTAATAGTATCTTTTGAAGGTTTCTTGGTTTCTTGTAAACTGTACTTTTATGTTAATATTGTACCAGGATACAAATGCGTATACTGATATTTCTGCATATACATATTCATAAATGGTGTGTCTCAGGAAGAGGAGAAATCCTAGGAAGCACTAATACCAAAATGAGAATCAAAGTACTGCCTTTCACTGGAGGAACACATGCAAAGTGAAAGCATTACATAACTTCCCCAATCATTCCTGATGAAATGGAAAATAGACTCTGAGAAATTCAGAAACAGAATAGGAATGACTCAAAGAATTCAAATGTTGTGGTAATCAGGGTGTGCTGATTGGTTTCATGTTGTGGGAACAGGGATTTTCCTCTCACTGGGGGCTCTGCTCACAAAATAAGTGGAAGGGCTATGAAACCAGGTACAGGACCCCCTCAAGAGGCAAAGTGTTCCCCAGTCCACTGACCGAAGACTGGACTACCCAGACACCCCCACCTAAAGCTCACAGTGCACTGTAGGTACTCAATAACCAGACTGACAATTCCAGATCCTCCGGGCATGTTGCCTTTACAGATCAATCTGCTTCCAGAACATCATGCCATAGCCCAGGAAAGAACACTTATCCTCTCCTTGAAGATAACAGAAAGTGATAAGTCAAGCCCCTTTATTTCGTTTGCTTTCTTCTTTCGAACACACAGCCACACCTGCACATACAGACACATATGCACACTCACACACACTCATAAGTGTGTGCACATAAACACACTCATCCATTTGCATGCTCACATGTGCACACACCTGTAGAGACACACTCGCTGTGTGTGCACATACATGCTCACACACTCACACATAAACATACATATCCACCCCCACTTACAGACTGTCAGCTGGGCAGATCTGGCATTGTCAGCTCTTCCCACTGGTAAAGAAATTTCTAGCCCTGAAACACACACACACACACGCACACACACGCACACACACACACACACACACACACACACACCTCAATCTCTTTGCAATTGCGGATGCACTTCAACTACATTTAGGAAGCTGAAATTTGATTAACTTCCTTTTTTATAGTGAAAATATGATCAAAGAGAAAGATAGCATTTTAGATTCCATACCACCATAAGTAGAACAAAACCTATGAATGCTTTGGTTGTCTTTTTCCTGGAATAAAAAATGATCACTTCCAATTACACAAAAACGTGAAGTAAGCATACACAAAGAACATTCAAGTTTCCATATGTAATAAGATCTTTTTGGATTAATATATCAGGTTAGCCTAGTATTATCAACTTCATGGCATTTAGCTGTTCTCATTAAGATCACAGTACTTTACTCTCTACATGCACTGATAGGTAGACCATAGGTTCCAGGCAAAGAATCTGTGGCAAAGTCACGAGGATTAGAAACAAACAACCTTACATAACCAAATTTGTATTTTCCATAAATAAACAGTAGCTATTATAAAATATGGTATATCTTAGATAATTATACTACCCACCTAACCAAACTGCTTTGAATAACCACTTGCTAGAATTGAAGTTTTAGTCTAAACACAGTTTCTTTCTCAAAAGCTTTTCTGTTAAATATTTCTTCAACTAAAGTATCTGATTGTTAAGTCCAAGAATGAAAATGTTTCACAGTATAAGTTATGACCTTAGTGACTACACTTCAATATGTAAAAGAAAACCATGAATCTTTTTGTAAAGGCTTGATATTGACCTTTCCAATTAACATGTCCAGACAGCTGTCTTTGTTTTCCACCTAGATGATAGGTTGTTTCCTCTTTCATTCTACAGCAGAGCATGTAGCTAATTTAGTTAAAGACTAACAACCTGAAAAGCTTAAGGAAAAAACAGCTTTGGTGCAAGATTTTGCAAACAGTCCTTATTCTAAACCTCTAATCTTCCTGTGACAGAGATAATTTCGAGAGAATGTGTAGGTAGAAATGACAAACAATATAATAATTTTGTCTCCTACATAAATGGAATGTAAAGCGATTTTCTCTAAGCTCCTTGAATTCTGTCAAGTAATTCAGGGGAGGTCTAACTCTCCCTTATAAAGGAAGCTCTGTGCTTTGTCACTGCCTGAGACTGCCTGGCATCCAAGAATGTTGCTGAGAATTTAGTAAAAATGTACGTGCAAAACGGAGGTAAAGCCACATCACTGTCTTAGAATCAGTGCAAGTCTAGACATTAGGTACATCTTTTAGACTAGTGCTTCACAGACTCCCCCCAGCCTAGGAAAGTTTCCATACGAGTTTTCTCCTTCTTCCTCATGTGGAGCATGCATCAGGCACACATGCACACGCCCGTGCACACACCCACACACACCTGAGAAGAGCTAGCTACTCCAGGCTTGTGATTTCAACTCTTCCTGAAAGCCTCATAATCTCCGTTCCAAACAGCCTGAAGCAGATGGCCCTGTGGGTGTAACCGGGGTTATGAACAATAATCCCACAGGTCTACCCAAGAGATAAACTGGAAGAACATTATTTCTCATAATTAACCAACACAGCTGTCAGTCCCTGAAGGCCCCTCCCTGATACCAACATAGCTTATTCAGCAGCAACATCTCAGGTCTGGACACTCCCACTGTCTTTAGGGAGGCCTGCCTGCTCTGCCCATCTCCCATAGGAAATTCCAACACCCACCTGACATTTCACGTCCCTGTTCCTGCTTTATCATTTCCTCCTCAATGCATATTACTATTTTAAAAGGTCATGTAGGGGCACCTGGGTGGCTCAGTTGGTTAAGCGACTGCCTTTGGCTCAGGTCATGATCCTGGAGACCTGGGATCGAGTCCCACATCAGGCTCCCTGCTCGGTGGGAAGCCTGCTTCTCCCTCTCTCACTCCCCCTGCTTGTGTTCCCTCTCTGGCTGTGTTTCTCTCTGTCAGATAAATAAATAAAATCTTAAAAAAAATAAAATAAAAAATAAAAATAAAAAGGTCATGTAAATGTTACAACAGGAAAGATATTTGTCTCTTTTGATCAGTAGATTGCCTAGAAGCATCTATTTGAAGCATTTGAAGCATAGTACATGCTCAATAATAAAAAATCACAAAAATGAGTCTCTAAGAATATTTTTATATAAAATTATCAGGCAAAAGAACTCCCATTTTTGCAGAAATCGCTGTGCAACGGTTACAGACTAATGAGATACTTCTACCTGTATAGAGGTTAACTGCATGCAGCCTCCATGGGCAGGGCTGTGGGCCAGAATGAGTGTGTGTGTGTGTGTGTGTGTGTGTGTGTGTGTGTGTGTGTGTGTGTGAGAGAGAGAGACAGAGAGAGAGACAGAGAGAGACAGAGACAGAGACACAGAGAGAGAGAGAGAGAGAAAGACAGAGAGAGACAGAGAGACAGAGAGAGAGAGAGAGAAAGACAGAGAGAGAGAGAGAGAGAGAGAGAGAGAGAGAGAGAGAGAGAGAAAGACAGAGAGACAGAGAGGATGAGAGGATGAGAGGATGAGGGCCAGAGAAGCAAGAGCAAATGCCCAGTGCAAAAGGGAAGGCCTGGCTGCTGGAGAATCCCCCTATCCACACCACTCAGAAGGTGAGAGAAGCCAGGACTGCCTCCAGCTCTACCCTGGTTCAGCCAGCCACAGGAGGGGTTCCTTTCAAGACTCTCCTATCTTCACATTTTCTGTTTCTGGTCTATAAAAGGGTGTGATAATCATTACCTCAAAAGATTTATGTTTTAAAATATGTGAAGTTGTTTGTTAAATGTCTGTGTTACTACAGATGTGAGAGGCGTGAGGAGGTAAGCCTGATATCACAACAACCTGAAGAAATCTGAGTTGTCATCCCAAGAGCTTCATGTGAAACACTGGGGTTCTCGACTACCTCTGGGATAATGCCAGTTTGGCTCCCACTTTTAAACTGTATGTTTATTTTGCAGTCCCATTATCTCTGTTTCTTTTGCCTGAGGCCAGATGGCTAGGTGGTTCAAGGTCCTGGGGTCACTGCCCAGTGTTGGAGGGCCTTATCCTCAGATTCAAGGATCTGGGCAGGCCGTGAATGCTGCCTTCCTGCTTCTAGTCCATGAATCCTGTACAATTTCTGTCCTGGGAGTCTGCTGGTAAACAAGCCTGAGTCCTCTAATATCGGTCCCATTGCCTTTAATCATGAGGCCCTGCAGCACACAAACCAAGTCTCTCTCTTCTTCTTTTTTTTTTTTTTTTTCCCTCAAGGACCAATCTAAGTTATTTAAGCTATCTCCTTCGGTAAGCAAAGGGATGGAAGATCAGTATAATGATCATCATTTGATACAAGTGAGATGATCCCATATACTTTTCTGGTCTATGTGCAGAGTCATGGTCCAAACCAGTTCTGTGGTCCCCACTGGTAGCTTAGTATTCCAGGCTGTCTTTATTCATCTTCACAGCCACTGAGAAGCCGACTCCCCTGACAGTTATGGAACAGAATATGATTACCATCTCCCCAGGGAAAGGGCTTGGACCTGATGTGGAGATGGGGTAGGTGACGCACCGAGATCTCTCATGCTCTCTGTGATGCAGTCTCAGGAAGACATAATGCTCACTCCCTTGCCAGGGAGCACTACAAAGTAGGTGAAGGTCTTTTACGTGCCAGCTGAGCCTTCTGCACTGCGGGTGCCACATGGACTTCCCCAGCTGTGCCCCGGACCAAGAAACCCAGGACCCAGTCCCCGCTGGCACTTCTGACCTGGACAGCCTCAGTGCCGGCCACTTACCCTTTTTTACCATCCTTTCCAAAGCAAACAAGCTCTTTATTAACGACTTTTGGAAACTCAGCTATGTTTTTTGCCTTGTCAGTAGAGGGCGCTGGAGGGATGCTGCAGAAAAAGGTCGGAGTGCGGATTTGTTCTCCACTTCCAACCTCCCTCTAGGGTCTCCAAGGCAAGAAGCTCGGGGTGTGTTTATGTTCACGGCCAGCTCAGATCTGCCACATCCTTTTTCAGCTTTCAGGTCAGAGTAACCAGAGACCCTGAGGGTATGGGCCCCGACTCCAAGGGGGCCTACGGCTCCCTGCACCCTCTCCTGGCCCCTTTGCATGTGCAGATCTGGGCTCTATAGGCTGGTTGTCTAAAGAGCCACCACTCAGCCTTTGCTTACTGCAGCAGCTGGAACCATAAGAAGAAGGCAGCATCCCTAGAGTCCAGCTAGTGCCCAGTGGCTAGCAGCTTCCCCTGGCATCTCCCAAGATCCCTGGCTCAGCACTTTCCTGTGGATGGCTGACTTCAGGCTGGCACAGCCCCTCAGAGGCTCTTCTACCATCATGTGGGCAACTGCTGTGCTCTCAGCCATGAAAACAAGACTCAAACTTGGGGACCTCTTCCCTGGGCACTATCTAGGCCTCAGGGCCAGTGACTGTTTGATCTGCAAGGCCTGTGTTCTTGCAAGTCTTTGTTCTCACTTCACAATCCCCTGGAATTCTTTGCATCAAACTTGCCCTCAGTGAATCCTGTGTAATTTCTGCCTCCTCATCAGACCCTGATGTATACACAGAATCCCTGTCACATTTCTTCACCTCAGTTTTGCAAACTGCTTCTAATTTGCACTTACAACTGACCATCCATCAAAATGGCAACATGGCACCTTATATTTGACGGGATCCAGTTCTGCACGTGTCTGAGATAAACCAGCGGACTCCATTCTGTGGAAACCCACTTAAATACTGAGAACTAAAAAGTTCTTGGCATTGTAATGTTGTAGCCAGAACTCTGTTTTTCCAATTGTCAGGCTTTTAACTTTTTAAAAAATTTTTAAACATTTAAAATTTTTATTTTATATTAATTAATTTTAATTCCAGCATAATTAACATAGTGTGCAATATTAGTTTTCCAATTGTCAGGCTTTTAAATGCCAGAAACTTCCTATCTTTATTCTCCATGGGGCAGTTGTTACATTTCAGAATAAAAATGTATGAATGGAAATTCAGCTACCAGAAAAATATCGTTGGACATTTAGAGAAAAAAGAAAAGAAAAGAAGGTAAAAAAAAAAAATTCCAATAATAGGGAAAATGTGCATGCATACTGAAGAATTTGGGTGCTAATAAACAAATTTTATTTTAAATCAGTATTGCTTTGGTTGCTAATTTTGGCTATTTTGACTAAATTATGGCTCAACTCCACTTACTTCCTCAGGCATTCGCGGGGCCAAGGGAGGGTGATATAGGATGTTTCTGTCTGTAGCTATCCTTGAATAAACACCCAACTTACAAACAACTCACTTGGATAAAGCACTGTGGAGAAATGAAATGTTCCAGGTGTTGTTTGGGGGAAAAAGTAGGTGGAGGAGGTTTTTAGCGATGACCGGGTTTAACAACTGAATAAAATTAGAAGATGTGAAACATGGAAGTTACTCCTGAGTTGATCAAGGAGATACACCTAGGCTTCCCCTATGCCACCACCCCAAACATGTACACTCTGCTCTCCAGTTTTCAATTTTTCACCCACTAAAGATTCATATGTATTTAGGCATGCTACACTCATGTTCACTGCACACTGGCCACTCTGCTAGGAGGGTAACAGGCTAGCCTGTGCAGCCACTGCCTCCTTATAACCCTGTGCAAGGTCAGATGGCAAGAAACAAGCAGGCAATGCAGCTGCCATACTGATTCCAGGCTTAGTCCACACACTGATCTGTGCCTGGAATTCTGGACCCTAGTCTGGGAGACTGGTGGAGAAAGCCTCCAAGCAAGCCCAGCCTGAGGAGCATAGGGGACTAGGGGGTGGCAGAAGGTGAGTTCCCAGTTATTGCCAAACCCTGGAGCACAATCAATGCAGAAGTTGGAAACCTCCAGCACTGAGCCTCAAGGGGCCCCTAAATTTCACCAGCTTTCCTGATCTGGGATGACAATAACACCCCATTTAAATAACTGCTATTTTTGATATTTATGTCAGCTCTGTGTCATTCCAAGAAATATTTGAGGCAGTTCACAAAAAAACACTTGGCACCAAAGAAGGCTTAAAAAAAAAAAAAAGTAAAGGAGTAGTGGCTACAGTTAACAATACTGCACTGTATATTTGAAAGTTCCTAAGTGAGTCAATCTTGAAAGTTCTCATCACAAGAAAAGAAAATTGTAGCCGTGTGTGGTCATGGCTGTTAACTAGACTTTCTGTGGGGATCATTTTGCAATAGAAACAAATACTGAATCTTTGTGTTGTACACCTGAAACTAATATAATACTGTATGTCCACTACATCTCAACTTTTTAAAGAGTGAATGAGGAACTTGTGGTGGAAATAAGTGGGGGCAGATGCTGGTAATGACATCCAAGTGCACTGTAGGTTGGAGGGGTGTCAGACTCAGAAGACCCCATCAGCCAAAGCAAGGTGGGGAGCCCCAGCTTGTGGAAGTCTATCTAAAAGAGGCACCTTTGGATGTCAGAGCAACCAAGGGGGAATTACATGTTCACTCACGAGTGGGAGGTAAGGATGCCAACCCCAAATAGATCCTGTCCAAAAAACACCCCACCCAAAATACTGACGGTGGTCATGATGACATCCATACACTGTAAAACAAGCCAACTGCTGCAAAGAAGGCTGCCTGGTCTTGAGTCCAGGGCTGGTTCTCCTGTGGGAGCTCATGGAGAGATCTCAGTGACAGAGGAAGAAAATTCCCAATGTGTGATATTGATTGACAGAGGAAGACACTTTCCAGTGGCATCCTTTCTGAAATGCAGGAGCGTATTTCTTTGGGCACTTCTTTTTTTGCTGTTGTTAAGATTTTACTTATTTATTTGACAGAGAGAAACAGCTACAGAGGGAACACAAGCAGGGGGTAGTGAGAGAGGGAGAAGCAGGCTTCCCGCCGAGCGGGGAGCCTGATGCGGGGCTCAATCCCAGGATTCCTGGATCATGACCTAAGCCAAAGGCAGATGCTTAACGACTGAGCCACCCAGGCACCCCTCTTTGGGCATTTCTTAAATCCTCCTTCAGTTTAGGCTGAGGGCAAGACTCATAGGCATGATTGACACAGGGAGCCTAGGACAGAGCAGGTGTTAGGAGAACAGGGCTCAGGGTAGCCCAAGTCCCTTTGGACACTTCCTGATCTCTGACAACTCATGCTACTTTCCTTTCACCTGGATTTGGACCCCTGCATTCTCTATACAGATCTGCAGGGACAAGAGGGAACAGAAGGTTTGAACTCCTGATGGGGTCTGAATTTTCCAGCCACAAAGCTATTGGTGAGTGCCGGCAGTCAGACCCCACTTCCTTTCCTACTTCTCACTCCGCTTCAACAGTCCATTCTTTGAGCTGTGGTTGAGGCTCTCTAAAGCAGAATTCAGATACAGAAGATCTGATGCCAAACTCAGAAATGCCCTTGAGGAGAAAACATTCCAGAGCTCCACTCTCAGAATAGGGCATCACTTCTGCTGTGTTGCCATTTAGCGAACTAGAACACAACTGGATAAATGTCAAGAGTCAGCTGGTCATAAATATTCTGTGTAATTTTAAATACTGCTTTGAGAACTAAGAAATGTACAGTGGAAATCAGAGTTATAAAAATTTGGCCCTGTTCCCCAGAGCCATAGGCTGGTCACGGGCTCAGATGGGTCAGGGGTCCTCTCAGACCCTCAGTTCTACACCTAACTACCAGGAAAAGGTGGCCTGGCCTGATGGAATGGTGGAGGGGTGGGGTGCAGGGGGCAGGTGCTCTGATGCCCAGAAGTCCAGCATGGGAGGTACCCTGTGGAAGTGGTGCCTAGGATACCCTGGAAGTATCAGGTCACTTACGAGCTCTGAGAAGCCGCGGACCACCTGCCTCCGCTTCAGGTTGGTCTCTCCATCCAAGTTGGCAGTCTCGATGTGGCACAGTCCGTCAGGGTCACTGGAGGACAGCAGCAGAATGTCTGCAGGGATGATCTCATTGCAGCGGAGACGCACAATATCTCCCACTCGGATTTCTTTCCAGAATCGATTCACATACTGCTTTTCCTCCCTGGTAAAGAAACTGCCGTTAACAAGACAGGCAGAAGGCTGATCAAACCTGAATCTGTGAGATGGGCACATGCAGTTCATCTGACAAATATTTCTATTTTTCCAGTATGTTAAAAATATCCATAATAAAAGGAATTTAAGAAGGATATTCATAAAGGCCTCACACAATATGACTCCATTTATATGAAACATTCAGTATAGGTAAATCTGTGGACATACAAAGTGGATTACAGTTGCCAGTGACGAGGTGGAAGAGAAATGGGGAGAAACTTTACTGTGTACAAGTTTCCACTTGATTGAAGTGTTCTGGGACTAGGTCTTGGTGGTGGCTGCACAGCATTGTAAATGCACTAAATGCCTCTGAATCATACACTTCAAATAGGTTAAAGTGTCCACTCCTAGATATGCCCCCAAGAGTTAAAAGCAAGGACTGATAAAGATTTCTGTACATCCATCTTCATAGAAATGCTAGTCATCACAGCCAAATGATGGAAACAACGACAAATGAGCGGATAAGCAAAATGCCATATACAGCAACACTGGGAATATTATTCAGCTGTGAAAAGGAAGGGGATTCTGACACATGCTACAACATGGATGAATCTTGAAGACATTTTGTTAAGTAGACTATTGTATGAATGCACCGTTATGAAGGACCAGAACAAGCAAATTCAGAAACAGTAGACCCTGTCCACATCTCATATCCTCCTACCCACAGAATGGAAATAATAACAGATGAATTCTCTCCACCTCATTCAAGAAGAAGCAAATTGCATATGGCAATCACTCAGAACAGTACTCAATGCAGCTCTCAACATCAGGCAGTTACTACTAATAAATACTCGGATGAAAACAGTATTTGTAGATTTCTTCTTTAGATTTTTTTCTACTCTGAAAATATGAGTCAATTAATCCTACAAAGGGCATTTGTAAGTTCCTTCAAGGCAGTTTTGTCCATTTTTACAAGTATAGAAATACGACTATCTCAACATCATATGCTGTAAGGAAATTTCAGCAAGAAAACCTTTGGGTTATAGTGTTGAGGGGGGAAAAAAAAACAAAACAATATACCAAAACACACTTCACTTTATCCATCATTTTCTCACCGTTTCCTGCCCCATAAAATGTCTCTCCTTGCTTGAGCTCACAGAGAATCTGAATTCAGGTATCAGGTCCAGATCTCAAGGGGGGCCAAGTCAGTCACATCTAAATGACTTCTAAACTTTGGGAGAAAAACTGAGAGTTTTACACCTCTGTTTAATTCTACACTGTGGATTTGAGGAAACCCAAGGCAAACTTCCAGGAGCCATGAGTTGTCTGAGATAGGAAAGAGAGAAGCATACCCTTCCATTTTAAGCCTCTGCTTTCTTGTTCTAATTCAAGATCCACCAAACCAATTATGTGCAAATCACAGCTTGACCATCGTAAGACCAACAAAGACAAATCAGGTTCAGCTTGTACTCAAAAATAATGCAAGGCAAGACCAAACCACTGGATAGCAACCCTTGGGGACTGTATGATCAAGACCGCAGTGTGAGCAAAAATAGTCCTGCTGGGCCAATGCAACTCCCTACAAGGTCGAAGTGTTCTTCAAGATTGCTTCAAGAGTTGTGATAAGGTCCCATCAGCCTCTCGCTCAAGGTCAGCTGGCCCTGAGATAAGGCACAGACTTGTCAATCACCTAAGCCTCCTGCTATCTCAATGTCAGTTTGACCTCTTCCTTGTGGACAGATAGCCTTGATGTGTGATAGATGAAACTACATTTAAAAATGTTCCCATTTCCTTTTCTAAAGGTCAAACCTTGACTTTATGATCATTGCAAGCATTAGCTCCTTAGTCCCTCTTCCTTATCATGACCATTTTTTGAGTCCCCACAGAAAGTACGGAGAAATCTGAAAGAGCCCATCCTCTTCCAGAAGACAGTTTCCAAAAGCTCAGTGACCATTCAGTCATGAAGAGAGCAGCTTGCACTCTAACAGTGAAGAGGGCAGCCTTTGTTGTGACAGGAGTTTCCAGGAGACCAGTGGTCCCAGACTTGCCCTGGGACAGGCAAAGGAAGGTGATGACAAGGAAAGGAGAACTGTCTGTGTTCAGTTTATCTTAACATTCCATTTATAGAACTCATCAAACATAAAGTCAGTTTCCTTCTGCCTTGGAATCCTAAAACATTAACTTGCCCACCCCATCAGAGCACTATTTTAAAAAAAGTAACTCACTTTGGTGGAGGCCTTGAGCCTCAAAGGAGATCCCCCCCCCCCGGCACCCCCCTCCAGCCCCCAGTGTGCCGGGAGACTGTAAGCAGTGGCTCAGGAGATCTTTGCTGACTGTCCTGGTGAGAGGACCCATGTGAGCCACGGGAAGCAAAGGAAGCAGAGCTGAGTGGCTCCTGACGCCTCAGTGCTGGCTTCCGTGAAAGGCCCTGCAGCTAACAGGGACTCCAGCAGCAGGATGGGTTCTTGAAAACCCAAACCTGGGAGTCGTCTGTGAAAGGAGAGCAGCATGATGGAACCCCTTCAACACCTCAACAGACCAAAGATTCCCCATCAAAGCCCCACAGTCCATTGACAGTTTCCATCTGGAATACCCAAGCTGAGTCTAGACCCTCACCAACCCCTGCAATGCCCCTGCTACTTTTCTCTTATTTTTATCATATAATATTATATATTAAATATATCATATATATTGTATATATACTATATATTATATATTCACATACATATGTATATGGAATATATATTACATATGCACATGCATTATTTATGAATAGCCCTTTTTCTCACGAGGAGGGTAAAACAGTTATTTTTTCCCAGCAACTATATTTGGACATAGGGTCTTACGCTGAAATGAGGTGTGGTGCTAATCCAGTATGACTGATGTCTCATAAGAAGAGGAGACACCAGGAATGTGTGCACACAGAGGAAAGGCCTCCAGAGAAACCGATCTTGCCAACACCTTGATCTTGGACTTCCAGACTCCAAAACTGAGAGACAATCGACTTGTTTAAGCCACTTGGTCTGTGGTGCTTTGTTATGGTGCCTGAGCAGACCACTTCCTAACAACTGCGATTCCTGTGACTCCTGCTGGGAGGACCAGCTCCAATGCCACCGTGGCAGAGAAGGAAAGGCAGCAGAGGAAGCCGGCAGTAGAGGGCATTGCGCCAGGCGATTTATCCAAAGGCATGTGTCCCACGCTTCCCACACATCTGTGCACAGGAAAACACTGCAGAGAGGACAGAAATAATCTCTCTGAAACAATACTATGTAACACTCGCCTTCTGTAACACTCTTCTTCAGGTTTTTTTTTTTTTTTAAGATTTTATTTATTTATTTGACAGAGAGAATGTTCACAAGCAGGTAGAGAGGCAGGCAGAGAGAGAGAGGAGGAAACAGGCTCCCCATTGAGCAGAGAGCCTGACGCAGGCCTCAATCCCAGGACCCTGAGATCATGACCTGAGCCGGAGGCAGAGGCTTTAACCCACTGAGCCACCCAGGCGCCCTCTTCTTCACGTTTTTATACACAGATGGTAAACAATTTAGAGTTGCCTTCTATTTCCTCAGGTCAGTATGGACCCAACTCAGAGTGGACAGGATGTGTGACCCTCTTCTCCATGGCAAAAATCCCAGGAGTGCACACTGCCCCATGGATTCCCTACCAACTCTAACCCCAACCAGGCAGAGGTCTGCCTCCTCCAAGAGCCTAGGACTCTCCTAAGATACACAGCTTGTATTTTTTTACAGTGGCAATGTTTGAAATCCCCAAGTCCTTAATACTCTGGATTCCTTCACAGCAATTAGGAAGTAGCATTATTTAGTTTTTCCACAGAATATTCCTCCTACGGACAGGTGCCAGCCACTCCACATGGCAATAGGATTCTGAGATGGCTCCAAGATCCCCTGCTCAGTCCTGGTGCACACACCCCTGTCAGCCCCCTGGAGTGAGACAGGGGCTGGGAAGTAGAGCGACCCATCAGGAGACACAGAGACCATCTGGGTGGGTCTGACAGAGCCACAGGGGTCCCACAAATATGGGCCTAAGTCCAGAGGCAGGAAGTCAGACGCTGGAAGTGGCCACATGGCCAGAGCTAAAAGCACAGGGTCTCAGTCCTACCTAGAGGAGTTGAATTATACCAAGAACCTACAAGAGCCTGGAAGAGGACCCAAGACTCAGAGAAGACCACAGCCCCAACCAACACCTCAACTGCATCCTGGTGAGACTTTGGGCAGAGGACCCAGCCAAACCATGCCTGGACTCCTGACGCCCAGAAACTAAGTTAATACATCTGCATTCTTTTTTTTGACAAACAAAATCCTATTAGTTTCAGGTGTACATCATGGTGATTCAATATTTTTATACAGTACAAAATGATCTCCATGATAAGTGTAATTACTATGTGTCACCACAGAAAGTTATTACAATATTATTGAATGTATCCCCTCTGCTGTACATTATATCCCCATAACCTATTAGTTTTATAACAGGAAATTTATATCTCTTAATCCCCTTTACCAATTTTGCCTGCTACCCAACCCCACCCCACTCTGGTAACCAATGGTTTATTATCTGTAACTATGAATCTGTTTGCTTTGTTTTGTTTTGTTTGTTCATTTGTTTTGTTCTTTAGATTCCACATTTAAGTGACATCATACAGTATTTGTCTTTCTCTGACTTACTAACTTACTATAATACCCTCTATGTCCATCCATGTTGTTGCAACACTGTTTTTAATTTCTGAGTTTGCAGGGATTTGTTGCATAGCAATAAAAAAATAATATGCACCATTTCCATCTTCCACACAGAAGCAGGAACTACATGCTTCCCCTCTTGGAAGCCCAATTTTTTTTCTAAGATTTTATTTATTTATTTGACAGAGAGAAACAGAGCTAGAGAGGAAACATAAGTGGGGGGAATGAGAGAGGGAGAAGCAGGCCTCCCGCCTGCCGGGCAGGAAGCCTGTTGCGGGGCTCGATCCTGGGACTCCAGGATCATGACTTGAGCCAAAGGCAGACGCTTAATGACTGAGCCACCCAGGAGCCCCACAGCTCAATCTTCTACAGTGTGTAACAAACTACAGATTCTACCTGCAGTTACGACAGTTTTATAATGTGCATACTTAAACAAAAATTACTTCACAAGAAAAGAATGCAGAGCAAGACTGGTTAAAATCCAAACACCCACAAAGTGGAAGCCCATCAGAAGGTATGAGTAACATATTAAAATGTGGGGAAACCCTGGGGTGCCTGGGTAGCTCAGTTGGTTGAGCATCTGACTCCTGATTTTGGCTCAGGTCATAATATCCATTCTCAGATGGACCAAGCCCACATCAGGCTCTGTGCTCAGCAGGAAGTTGGTTTGAGATTCTCCCTTTCCTTCTGCTCCTCCCCCACTCACCCGTTATCTCTGTAAAATAAATAAAAATAAATAAAATCTTTAAAATGTGGGGAAACCCTGAAAATGTGCAGTCTTGAAATAGTGGCTTTGTTACAAATAATTACAAATATGGTGCATGACTGCTCCACCGAAATGACAACTGGCTCTTCTTCTTTTTTAAATGTTTAAATTTTTATTATTTTTAATACTTTATTTTTTCAGTGGCTCTTCTAATTAGTTGCAAATCTCTGCTCATAATTCCTGAAAGGTCTGAACTGAGAGGGCTGAACCAAGATTTCAAAGGTCATAAGTGAAAAAAGTGTGATTCTTTTGAAATGAGGGAAAAAAAGGGGGAGCAGAAAGTGATTAAGATGTCTTATATTTAAAAACCACGGGTGAAGCCATAGACAACAAAAGTTAAGTCTTTTCTTAAAAAGCCGTGACACTGTTTTTTTGTTTTGTTTTGCTTTCTGCAGCAACCACCTCACGTTGGGGTTTGCTGTTTCCTCAGCTAAACAGTGAACATGTTTAATAGATGATTTTGAAAATCTGAGGCTAATGTGAAGCCTTTTGAGATTAATAGATTAAATCTTCTGGGAAAAGCTATTACTAACATTTTATAATTAGTCATGCTGAGCTTTGCAGTTCTCATCAGAGCCTTTTTTTGTTGTTGTTCAAAACAACACAATGCAGGGGGTAAAGAATAAAGATACATGAAGATGAGGAGTGACCAATTTTGTTGAAGGACAAGCAGTCTTTATTTTAATAAAATTAAAATTTTAAAATACTTTAATGCATCATTTTTGATTATTTAACATTTAGGCTGAGTTAAACTATTTATTTGTACTAGTTATGTTTTTAAGGTTCTTTAGTAAACAATTACCTCAGAGGAGGTGGCAGACTTACAGAATTTACAGGAATTACTTTAAGTAGTTGAAAGCATGTTTTCCCTGGAAATCATTGTTACTTTCACATAGCTCTTCTCCATGAATACAGGGTTCAAGATACACTGTTTTAAAATGTCAGGGGTGGGGGCGGCTGGGGGGTTCAGTTGGTTAAGCGACTGCCTTTGGCTCAGGTCATGAGCCCAGACACCCGGGATCGAGCCCCACATCGGGCTCCCTGCTCGGTGGGAAGCCTGCTTCTCCCTCTCTCACTCCCACTGCTTGTGTTCCCTCTCTGGCTGTGTTTCTCTCTGTCAAATAAATTTTTAAAAAAATGTCAGGGGCACCTGGGTGGCTCAGTCTTTAAACCTCTGCCTTCAGTTCAGGTCATGTTCCCCGAGTCCTGGGATTTAGCCCCGCATCAGGCTCCCTGCTCAGCAAGAAGCCTGCTTCTCCCTCTCTCACTCCCCCGGCTTGTGTCCCTTCTCTCTGTGTTTCTCTCTGTCAAATAAATAAATAATTTTTTTTTAAAAATTAAAAAAATAAAATGTCTTGTTAAGGTTTTATTTTTTAAAAGGCATCAGAATCTTCACCACTTGCTGCCTCACTGACCCCTGCCTGTCCAGTGTTTAAGGTGTCTCTGACATGGATCAGGGTTTTCAACAATGTATTTACAAATCTCTCCAATGTAGTGAAGGTAGATCTATTTCATAAAACCAAACAAACTTTGATCAAGTTAAAAAAAAAAAGGTATTGCAGAAAATGAAGGAATCATACTTTCTACCTTTAAAACATTGTTTTTCAGTAGATTCCCATTTAACAGAGCATTTTTTTTTTAGGGTGAAAACAGATTCCGAATTTACCACAACCAGTCAACATCCCTGGTGACCCACTGCCACTCCTTGTATAAGGAAGTCACAAAAATAATTGGATTGTCACTGATTTCTAACCCAGTTTCTGAATTTATGAATGAACTCATTCTGTTTTTTACGAGTCCTCCCAGGCTGCAGAAAGAGGCACAGTCATTTCTGGTTCCACACATAAGTTACTCCTCGGGTGTTAGGTCATGATCACTCAAGTTCTGTGACACTGTAATCAACATAAAGTAGCAGCCGGTATTTGCGGGACCATGCTGCCCCAAAACACAGCATGCTCCATGCCTGGAGCTGCCACCTGCCGGCTTCCAGGGCATCTTATGGAGGGAGATACTTGCCTCTTCTATTTTTTAGTATTTGAAGAGAGAATGAAAAGTTTGAAATGCCTGTAACATGCATAAATATTTGATTTTCTTACCCTTACATTATCTAACAACTTTCTATGGCCATATTTTATCGTATACTTTCCTATGTTGTAAAAATGTCAGCTTTAATTCAATGGTAAATTATTTTCACACCTACACATGGGAACCCCATTCCTGCTCTCCCACCACTCACCACACCCACACCCTGCCTGTGTGCTGGAATGGGGGTACACGGGGTAACAGACGCAGATCTCACTTGCCTCCCTTGCTTTCTCCCCTCCTTTAAAAATGTCTCTCCACTAATAAGACTAATAAACAAAAGGATAGCTTGGGTGGGGATGAGTAAGAAAGGAAGTGAGGAAGAGAAGAGATGCAGGGTTGTGGGTTTTTTTGCTTGTTTGTTTTTTTTAAGGTCTGAGCACTACGATTTTTAAATACAATTTAATGCTGAAAGGAAGAGCACTTGTTTTGATTTGACAACTGGAGACAGATACCTAGAAAAGGTGACATCTGAATTTTGATTCTCAAGGATAAAAAGAATCTTCTTTTTTCTTTCTTTTTTAAGTTTTTAAAAAATATTTATTTGAGAGAGAAAGAGAGAGCACGAATTGGGGGGACAAGCAGAGGGACAAGCAGACTCCCTGCTGAGTGTAGAGCGTCGCATGGAGCTGGAGGTGGGGCTCGATCCCAGAACCCTGAGATTATGACCTGAGCCAAAGTCAAACACTTAACTGACTGAGCTACACAAGCACCCCAGGGATGAAAAAGAATCTTAGCCTAAGCCATACCCCACGCTACCCTCAGAGTAGAATTTAGGCAGAGGCTGGAAAGGCAGTGCCCAAATCAAAGATAAGGCAGAGATGGATCAAAAGATGGATCTAGAAGAGATATGTGGGGCGCCTGGGTGGCACAGTCAGTTACGTCTTCCTTCGGGCTCAGGTCATGATCTCAGGGTCCTGGAATCAAGCCCCACATCAGGCTCTCCGCTCAGCAGGAGTCTGCTTCTCCCTCTCATTCTCCTTCTGTGCTCTCTCTCTCTCTCATGCTCCTTATAGCTCTCTCAAACAGATAAATAAAAATCTTCAAAAAAAAAAAAAGAGATTATGAGATTCAGAAATAGGAACAGGAAGAAAAGATAGGCATGGAAATTTGACTGTACAATCTATGTGACTGGACACCCACTATGAATGATTAGATGAAAATGGGCATGTGATGAACAGACATTTCTCCAAAGAAGACATATAAGTGGCCAGCGGACACATGAAAAAATGCTCAACATCCCTCATCACCAGGCAAATACAAATCAAAACCACAACGATATACTACCTCACACCAGTCAGAATGACTAAAATTAACAAGTCAGAAAACAACATATACTGGCAAGGATGCAGAGAATGGGGTTGCAACCCCTTTGGAAAACAGTATGGAGTTTCTTCAAAAAGTTGAAAATAGAGCTACACTACAACCCAGCAATTTGCAGTACTGGGCATTTACACCAAAGATACAAATGTAGTGATCCAAAGGGGCACCTGCACCCCAGGGATTAGAGCAGCAATGTCCACAACAACCAAATTGTGGAAAGAGCCCAGATGTCAGTCCACCAACAGATAAACGGATAGAGAAGATGTGGTATATTCATACAATGGTATATTACCCAGCCATCAAAAAATGAAATCTTGCCATTTGCAACCTGAGGGTATCATGCTAAGCAAAATGAGTCATTCAGAGAAAGACAAATGTGATATAATTTTACTCATTCGTGGAATTTAAGAAACAAAACAGATGAACATAGGGGAAGGGAGGGAAAAATAAAATAAGGCAAAATCAAAGAGGGATACAAACCATAAGAGACTCTTGATCACAGGAGACAAACTGAGAGTTGCTGGGGGGGTGGCGGTAAGGGGCTGGAGTGACTGGGTGATGGACATCAAGGGGCATGTCCTGTAATGAGCACCGGGTACTATGTAAGATTAATGAATCACTGAACTCTACCTCTGAAACTAATAATACACTATATTTTAATTGAATTTAAATAAATAAATAAGCAGGCATGTCAGTATCTCCATCAGCAGTCCCAGTTAGGCTGGAATGTGGATGCCACGCATCTTACCCAGGGGTGGGTCCACTGTGGGAAGGAGCAGAGTCCAACTGTGATCTCTTCAAGGTGCTGGTGGGGTCTGTGGGTTGGAATCTAGCTCATGGCATGGAGGTGACTAGTCCCCTACTGTGGATGCCATGAATTACCAGAGATAGCCCCTTTTTTTTTTTTTTTTTTTTTCCCCACCTTCTACTATCTTCACAGAAGGAAACAGTGATGAGGGCTGAAAATGAGGACCATGAAGGGTAGGTAAGCGATGAGACAGGGAAGCCAGCAAGGGTAGCTGGGCAGGAATCCAAAGCGCCATGCCTTCCACTGCCATATTTTCCTTTGTTTCTTGAAGAGTCAACGTTTATGGCACACACCTGAAATGGTACACCCACTAAGATCAAAGGTCACCTTTCCAACCATTCCTGGTACTTGGTTTCCATTCAGACCTATTCACCACTGAAGCACATTTTGTGCCCAGCTCAAGGGAGAGTTCGGTCTTTGGAAAGACTGAGAGTTGTGGTCTAGAAATGGACCTCCTGTCTGAGGACAAGTCTTTCAGCCAACACCAACTACAGGTCTAGACACAAAACCCTGTCAGTATTGAGCCATCATTATCTTAATAAGAACAAATGACCAATAAATACGACTTCCCTCCACACCACTCATTATGAACCAGGCAATGTGCGGAGCACTTTATGTCCTTTATCTCAGTGAGTCCTGACCTTATATTCCCATTTACAGACATAGAAATAGAGGAGGAATGACCTGCCCAAAGTCACAAGCCAGAAAGATGGACTGAAACCAGGGACCATGAAACCTCGTAGATACCTGGTTCTGAAAGCACAGCTGATCTGGTGGCTTAAAGGAGGAACCACTAAAACTGTTAAAGGAGTTGTCTGGTGACAACTTTGCAAAATCCCAAGACAAAAACTGTACTTTTTTTTCCTTTTAAATTATGTAGCCCAGAGACCAATGTGGTCTCAAAATAAAATACTGCTCTGCTTGAATAAAGGTGGAAAAGCAGACAGTTCCAGACCTTCAAAGTGTGTGACACAAAGAATAATAAACCTCAGTCCATTTGCCTAAATGCCTGCCTGTTTGCAAACAACTAGAGCAGCAATGGTGAGAAGTCACCAAACTGTGGTCTCCGCTACAAACCGGGACGTGTGCCCTAAATGGGCCTCGGCAGACTGAGAGATGAGCTCATCACTAACTGAGACCACCTGTGGCCAAGAGTCTCTGAGCTTTGGCACCCTGAAGAACCCCATGAGCCTTGGGCCTCTGACTCTGTGGAGACCCCTCTGGGACTGAAGGGCAGTTGGTGGGTTGTCGCTGAGGGAGGAGAACAGGCTTTTCTCAGGGCTTCAGAACGACCTGGTAGCTTTGACAAACGCTCCCAACTTCGGTAGGGCACACTTGGCACTGTGGGAGACAAGGCTATGGGCTCATTTTCAAATGCAGCAGCTCCCCTAACACAGGCATCTTACAGGTCCCTTCTCTGCAAAGTTGCACCACCCTTTCCTGAAAAGTTCCTCCCTCAGAGAATATTTATATCATTTCGAAGCAGCTGACTCTGGAATGATCAATAATGACTGATATGCCTCGCATCTGGCCAGTGCTCCCACTGAGGGTCAGACGCCCCAGCTCGGGGACTTTCTTGCCAAGTTAATGACTCACCTTCTACTAAGAGGCGCATGGAAAGGAGAGGGCTTGGGGCTCAGGAGCCTGAACTTCAGCACCTCAGGGGCCTGGTCTATAAATGGGGGTCTTTCTTCCCACAGAAACTGTTCACACCTAACCTCCAGCAGCCTTCATCCTGGTCCAGCGGGCTTCCTGCTCTCCAGGTAGGCATCAGACTGTCCCCAGGGACCTCTCAATTAAGCAAGATACAGTCTCTATTTTGACATCACTTTCTGGGTTTTTTTGTTTGTTTGCTTGCTTGTTTGGGTTTTTTTGCACATAATTTTTCCCTCACGATTATTTTTGAAGCAAGTGTTTGATTTTGACTAATAAAATCAGAAATATTACAAATGACCAACAAGTTACACCTTACATTTGATTTGTGATTTGGATGTAAAGCGAGAGCTGCTATTTTGTTTTCTTAACTTAGAAAGAGGGTATAGTTAATCACTGCAGTTAAGTGAAATAGCGCACCAAGATGGGTAGAGACATATTAAAAATTAGACTACATGCTTAGCACCATTCTATACTATCTCATTGGCACAGAGCAAGTAAACTCTGTAAAAAGAAAGTTCTTTTCCAAATATCAAACTGATTTTGGCCTGTTAGTTTGTCACATTTCCTGTTGGTAAAACATTCCATGGAGGAGACAGACATGTTGCAACTAAAGTTTTGCTTCATTTACTAAACCAACAAAAATAGAATTGGTAGAAATTTCTGGAAGCCTTGTGTCTCACAGACAAGAGAGGTGCATGCATCATCTTCTCCTCTTGAATAGCTCAGGACTGATCTAGGGTCAAAGGTAAAAGTATCTAGGAAGATCTACAGAACACATTTTTTAGAAAAAGGGAAGACCACAGAATGGACCTACCATGCCAGCCAACTAGATTGAGGCCTCCCCAGCCTACTCAGGCTTTAGAGCTCCTGGGGCCCGGGAAAGGGAGAGCTGCATAAGACATTTTAAGCAAACAGAACGAAGGAGAAACCAGGACACAGGGAGGCAAGCCCTAAACGGGAGGTTCATGGCAAGTGATCAAGAACCTCGTGGAATAACCATCAATGCCAAGGCCTGATGCCTTGGGGATAAGAAAATCCTTCATGGAATTTATTTTTCACATTGTGAACAAATGAAGGCGTGTGTGCAGAGCACAGGGAGAGACAGAGAAGGGAAGTTCTCACAGCACTTTAAAAAGATCTATTGAGACTAAAATTACACCAAATTTAATAAACCCTCATTATACAACAGGCAGAAGCAGAGAGTCCAAAATGAGAGACAGTGGCTGTAAGAGCAGGGGTTCTCAGGGCACCTGGGTGGCTCAGTTGTTAAGTGGCTGCCTTTGGCTCAGGTCATGATTCTGGAGTCCCGGGATCAAGCCCCACATCGGGCTCCCTGCTCGGTGGGAAGCCTGCTTCTCCCTCTCTCACTCCCCCTGATTGTGTTCCCTCTCTAGCTGTGTTTCTCTCTGTCAAATAAATAAATAAAATCTTAAAAAAAAAAAAAAAAAAGCAGGAGTTCTCAACCTCAGCACAAATGCTATTTGGGCCAGATAATTCTTTACCATAGAGGGCTGGCCATCTCACTTTGCAGTGTCCCTGACCTCCACCCAAGAAATGCCAGCAATGTGTCCCTCCCCACAAGCTCTAACAGCCAGAAATGGCTCCAGACGTTGCCAAATGCCTCCTGGGGGACGAAATCATCCCAGGTTGAGAAGCACGGCTTCAAAGCACCTGGGACAAACATTCTGGAAAACAGATTATTAAGTAAACATTTACTGGACCAACATATTTTAAAATATCATATACGTGAGAACTCAGCACTGAAACAGAAATGGCAAAATCTGCCGCAGGAACTTGACCCAAATATGTTGCGCAACATCCAAAACGTGTCTTCTTTCTACCCTAAATTGAAACATCTGCCCCTCTGGTGAGACATACTAATGGCTTCTGAATTTAATATTAAAAGTCAGAGGCAGTGAGAGAAGATACTTGGGAATGATTTTTCTATAGTAAATCTCATAATAGCAAAATTACCAAAAGTATGATAGTTTAAGCTATATGCATAAAATGTATTTTCTAAAATACTTGTTATTCCAGATACTTTCTAAAAGCTACATGTACAGTAAAAGAAATGCTCCAGATATGTGTAGAAGCACATGTGTGCATTGAGGAGACTACTCAACTGAGTCAAAATGAAAGAAAATATTGACCCCTCTGAGATAATGTCAGAAAGTGCTGAAAGCTGTCCTCACAGAATTCTCCCATATATCAAGGACCTCATGCTTCTTTAGAATGAAGACGAGGCAGATATAAGTGTCTCAGCCTACAGTGTACTGTACTGGGACCACACAATTATTTGCTACGATGCAACAGTGCCAATCCAGAAGAAACAATTTTTCCCAGGAAATGTACTAGCTTGTGACAGCAAAATGATACCTTAAAACAAGATCACTTAGAAACCCCCTGATGAGTTTCAACATAAAACTTTTTTTTTTTTTTGACAAATCATTTCTACTGCAGTCTTTCCTGAATTTCATGGGACATTCTCAAAATTGCTCCACAGACATCAAGACCAGGGGATAAGATTTGCCATCTCAATAATAATACTATTACTGCCTTTTGAAGCATGTAATAAAAACTTTGGGGATACTTTGAGTTGTCAAGATAATTTCTTCTACCTTAATTCACTTGTTACTATAATAGTTTCACAAAATGGGCAGAAGTAATATGATACACATCTTGCAGACAATGCCCCAAATCTGGGAGAGGTTTTGTGTTTTTAATAATTTTTCTGAAGAGGCTACAACAATTCATATTTCTCCACTGATATCTAAGAGTAATAACCCCCTTATTTCTGCAAGCAAGAGCTGTTTCTTTCTCTCTTTAAAATCTCCCTGCCAGTTTGAGAGGCAGGATAGGACCCTTTACCTTTTTATCTGCATCTCCCTGACTCCCAGTTCAACTCACTTGTTCTTCTGGGATTTAATACCTATGTTCCCCTCATTTTGTCCTATTGTATTTTTTGCTTCCTTCTTGACAGCTTCCTTCTTGACAATTTGTGAAAACTTTCATGTTAAAAATATTAATCTCTTTTGGGTCTTCTGCCTTGGGAAAATTTTTTCTCTAGAGAATTATGGTTTTATAATGTTTACTTTATGGCATATTTTGTCATATAAATAAGTTAAAATTTTTATTTTGTTAAATATGCCTGACCTTTCTAGGCCTGGACTATATTTTTTGGCAGTGGGCGGGGGGGAAGAGTACAGAGCTCTCTTCCTATTTCAGTGTTCAAACCAAACTGATAATCACCATTATAAGACACAACCAAAGGGTCCTATGCTGTTTCCCCCACATAGCCAATTGTAAAAACAATATTTACTAATGTAAAATGGTCACCAGATACCCAAAATGGTGGTTGTGAGGCTAACTAGGACATCTGACCCTAGGTGAGCCCAATGATATAAACATTTCCCAGAACTTGGAGCTGGAAAGCACCCAACCAGCCCTGGCCCATTACAAAGGTATAATAAATCACGCCACTGTGCTACCATGCATATCCAGCTACTCCCGCTTCTGTAAAAGAATAAGCTTACTGCTGTCACTTTGCTATTGAATGGAGACATGTCCACCTGGAGATGTTCTGTTCCTTTGCAGGCATACCCCCCAGAATGTTTCATTTCATTGGAGACATGCCCCCTCGAATATGTTTCATTTCTTTAAAAGTCCAGACTGTGCTAGGGTTGGGGCCCTCGCAGAGACTAGACTCTAGGGAGTGGTCGTTGGGCATCTATAATAAACCTTTCATTGTTTAACCCTTAATGGTGTTGGCGGTGATTCACTGAGCACGCCCGATGACAATTAAATAATCATTTTCCCAAGGACCTTGAATACCTACTCTGAAATTCTCACATACAATATCATTTATTGGAGGTTACTCTACCATGCTCAAGCAATCATTTTTCCTGTCCACACTGTGGTACCACTGGGTAGATTGCATGGTGTATACTGGATCAGCTCCAGCACTAGCTGCCCCTCTTTGGGGGAATGAAGCCCCAGGGCAGGAAGCCCAGCATGTGGTGTGACTGCTGGATGGCTTCCTGTCCTTGCTGTGCAGGGCACCTGATGCTGAAGCCCTGGTTCCTCTAACTCGTACAAAGCACTTCCTTTACCTTTTTTTTTTTTTTTTTTTAAGATTTTATTTATCCATTTGACAGAGAGAGAGAGACAGAGAGTGCATGCACAAGTAGGCAGAGTGGCCAGCAGAGAGAGAAGGAGAAGTAGGCTGCCCGCTCAGCAGAGCCCAACATGGGGTTCGATCCCAGGACCCTGAGATCATGACCAGAGCCAAAGGCGGATGCTTACCTCTCTTAACCACGCAGGCACCCCCTTCCTTCATCTTTTAAAACATGTCTTAGCTCTTCTGGAGCATTATACACTTTGAAGCCATTTTATTCAATTCCAAGAGAACCTTCTAGGCAGAATCGTAGCACACATAAGCATATTCTGCTTAGGAGAACTGGGATTATGGTAGTACCTAGTCTCCCACCCAGGGACACAGGAAGCTTTACATCGCCTAGTGTTTGCTGGCGCCCTTCAGGGAAGGTACTACACTTTTCTTCCGGACGGGTTTGAGCCTTTCTTTTTAAAATTTTCCAAGGCATTCTACAGTTTTTGTTCCTATTTTCACTGGCTGATCTTCCCCACTTTCCTTCTTTGGTAAGCTCAGTGCCTTCAATTACTGTGAGCAGTTCTTCTTTGTGTAGCCACAAGTCTCCCTGCCCCCCTGCTGGATTTCTCTTGGTGAAACCACCTTCCTGTTCCTGGTGGCCAGGCCCCTTTTGGTGGAATGCTTATTATACTTGGTTAGCACACCTGGGTTCTGCTTTGCTTTCTAAAGTGATGGCAGGCCCCCTCCTGCGGGAGGTGAAGTAGCTCCCCAGCTGAGTGGGGAGCCCTAGCCTTCACCTAGCCCTCCCTGGCAGTCTCTTCCAGCCCTAAGAGCAAGAAAGATACTAGGGACCAGGGCATCCGGTTACCCTTGTATGTACTGACAGTCACCTTCCTCACTGAAGGGAAAAGAGGGCTGCAGGCCCCGGTGTTTTCTAAGACGTTCTGCTCTGTGGAGACCGACCTCAGGACTCTCTCTCTCTGACAGTGCTCTCCAGTGTCTGCAGCCACGGTGGGGAGGTAGCACCAGTGCTCCCCACGGACCCAGGTGGACACAAGACTGCTCCAGAGGCAAGGAGACCTGGGCCCCAGGAACCACCCAGCTCAGGCGTGTGAGGCTGTAGGGAAAGAAGGTTTGTATTCAGGCCACCATTTCCCCAGAGTCCCCTGCTTCCTCTGAATCAGAATTTGAAGGGGAAAAGCCTTCATTAATGACAAGATCCCTCCCTCTCATTTGATATTCTGAAACAGAAGAGTTTTCTTACTCAGTGAGCATGGCAGACTGGGTCAGCGTACCCCAAACTGTCTCTCACTGTACCCCTGGGACGTCTTCCTGGGGCTTCTTGAATGCCATTTACCTTCAGATCAGACCCTGACCAACAACACTCTGGGTTTCTCCCTACTATGCAGAATTAGAAATCATGCAAGCAACTTTTCTCTATATTAAGCCTTTCTAAAAGAATGAGTACAATAACATTTCTCCATAATGTATTACAAGTGTCCTTCAATCATGACGGGTTACAAAGCATAGTGAGTGAAAGACCTCAAAATAAGCACTGCTCTTCTCAGAGATATAGTTCCTAGAACAGAAGGGATATCAAAGTGTAGATCAAACTATGCTATGATGACACAATTTCTTTTGCTGCAGTTTGTATGGTGACATAAGACACCTTTGGGATTCACAGCTTGAGAGCCAAATCTCAACATTCTCTAGTAAAGCAGTAATGGCAGCAGTAACCTGGGGAAATTGATTTCACCCGGTAATTTTCTGACAAGGATCAACAATGCTGGAATTCAGACGGAATGGTGATCTCTTTGTTTTCCACCTTGGGTAAAAATATGGTAAGACTGGCCATGCTGCCGGTCACCTGCAAGCCATGCAGGCCAGACCCCACGAGAGCCACTGCAAGCCACTATCTCTATTTCATTTCTGCAGTGCCCCTGAAGGGGCGACAGTCCCATTTTAAGGATGACGATACTGAGAGGACCAGATGGCATTAAGTCAGGGCCCCAAAGCTCACAGGCAGACATCAGGGGACCTACTCCAAAACTAAAGAAACCCTCACTTTCCAATTTCAGATTATTAGGAAAGAAATGCTGAGAAGTGGAAATTGCTAAACTGTACATATTTTTGCCAGTCTTTGTTTAGGGGAAAACAAAACAAAACAAACAAACAATAAAAAAACAAAAACAGGAGCTCCTGGGTGGCTCAGTTGTTTAGGTGTCTGACTCTTTATTTTGGCTCAGGTTATAATCTCAGGGTTGTAAAATGGAGCCCAACATTGGGCTCCATGCTGGGCATGGAGCCTGCTTGGGATTCTTTCTCTCTCTCCACGCCCCAAGGAAGTTCACTCATGCTCCTGCTCTCTCTCTGTCTCTCTCTCTCTCTCTCTCTCTCTCTCTCTCTCTCTCTCAAGAAAAAGAAGAAGATCTAACTCTCAATTGAGAAAGAAACACATTTCTTTTCTTTGGAAAACTGAACAGGATACAATTGGTTACATACAAAGTGCCTTCAGTCACCTCACAGATATACAAAGATAGAAGCACACCCCTCTGAGGAACTGAATCAGCCAGGAGGTTCCTACCAATCAGAAGCCACCCCACAAGGCAGATGACTGTCACACAGGTCACCAACGGGAAAGGCCTACGCCAACCTCTTCTCTCTGGTCTAATTTTAACATGGAATTTTAAATCTTAAACACAGAAAAATTGTTGACTTTGGGTCTTTGCTGCAGTCTACCAAGATAAGGAATAACAGACTCTTCCCTCAATCCTCCCTAGTGATTTTGGATTAAAAGGAGTTGTGAATAAGAACAAAATATCAGGGTGCCCGGGTTAAGCGTCTGCCTTTGGCTCAGGTTGTGATCCTGGAGTCCTGGGATGGAGCCCCACATCAAGCGTTAAGCGTCTGCCTTTGGCTCAAGTTGTGATCCTGGAGTCCTGGGATAGAGCCCCATATCCAGCCCCACATAGGGCTCCCTGCTTGGTGGGAAGCCTGCGTCTCCACCTCTACCCCTGCTTATGTTCCCTCTCCAGCTGTGTTTCTCTCTGTCAAATAAACAAAATCTTAAAAAAAAAAAAAAAAAGAATGAACTATCATTCTGCTTATGTCTTTAGGAATTCAAACACCACTGAATTAGATTTATGATTTTAGCTTCAGCAATGTGTTATTTCCCATATCACTGCTGTTATTAGTAGTATGTATTTTCTTGAATTGCACCAGATAGGTATCTGCACTAAAATCACTGCCTGAAAATATTTCCGTGGACATTTTACTCCTTAACCCTTGAGTCATGTGTCATGAAATCCACTGGGAGAAATGTGACCTGTGGAAAGTTTGTTTTAAAGCCAATGACTAGGAGCCCAGAGCCCCTCTACATCCTTCCTCCACACTGCCATGGTTCTCTAATGGCCCAGGACACACACACACAGCGATGCCCAGATCCCTGAAGCTCCCACAGTAGGGTGCTGGCTAGGAAGTTTAAGAGATGCCACTTCTGGTGCACAAACTCAGTGCCAACAGTCATCAGAGAGCTGTCATCATCCGTCACCATGTGGCATCTTTCCACTGGGGGATGAAATGGATCCACCCACAGGTAATCCCATGGCCAAGCAGACATCCTGGGAATGGTCTGGACAGGTGTTCTCTGCCTGCAAACTGCCTGGTGCTCCCCCCCCCCCCCGCGATGGGCCAGCTGGACTGCAGAACAACATGTCCCTGGGCAGAAGACAGGAGTAGCAGTAATTTGAATTTGCCTCTCCCTCTCTCAGCAGCTTCAGGAATTTTAGTAAGTTGGATATGTTATTTTTCTGAAAAAAAGAATTCACAAAGCACAGACTTATGTATACAGGACTCCTCAGTGGCAAGA